>PVHX01015247.1:0-47485 GCA_004024805.1 Geosciurus inauris
AAATGGTGTGACTCTATCTGGTTTGCAACCAGAGAAATGGAAAAATTGAGCTATACATATGTACTATGACTTGAAATGCATTTAAATAAATTAATAATAATTTTTTAAAAACTTGGACAGTCCATGTGTTAAAAAACTCGACCCGCAGAGTGTTGCTATTTGGAGTTGGTGGAGCCTTTGAGAGGTGGGTCCTAGTGGCAGGTCTTTAGGTCATTGAGGAGATGTCCTTAAAGGGGATTGTGGGACCCTGGCAACCTCCTTACTCTCTCTTTTGTTTCTGGTTCATCATGTGAAAGGTTTTGTTTTGCCATGTACTTCCACAATGATGTTCTGCCTTGCAGCACATCCATAGCAATGGGGTCAACCAATCCTGTGCTAAAACCTGAAAAACTGTAAGCCCAAATGACCCTTCCCTTTATGTGTTAGTTACCTAAGTTATTTTGTTATAGTAACAGAAAGATGACTAACACAAGAATTAACAGTGAATAAGACATATAGACCTTTCCCCAGGGAGTTTCTTTTCTTTTTGTGATGCTGGGAAATAAACCCAGGGCCTTGGGCATGTTAGGCTCCACCACAGAACTACACTACTAGCTCCCTCAAGGAGTTTAAATACTACTGGGGGAGACAGGTGACAAATACAAAATGTTTAGTCTAATATCAGATAGCAATTAACGATATGAAGAAAAATAAAGAAATGAGGACAAATAATGATGATATTCTCTTAGGTATTACAGTCAGGAAAGGCCTCTTTGTGAAGGAACCTAAGAAGAGATCAGCATAAAGAGAGGTAACCATGTGGAAGTCTAAGGAATAGTATATATCTTGCCATGTATACTCATAGGTTATTAGATTAACTTTGAACTGAGAATAAATAAATAGAATAGGGAAGGAAAAAAGAATTACTCCTCCTCTTCCTCCTCCTCCCCTTCTTTCTTCCCCTCCCCCTCCTCCTCTTACTCCTCTAATCTCAAAATCAGGGCTGGGGTATAGTTTAGAGGTAGAGAATTGGCCTAGCATGCTCAAGTCTCTGGCTTCAATCCCCAGGGGAAAAAAAAAAAAAGTCTCACAATCATCTAAGCCTGAAACTTCCATAAGTTCTTTTTGGTGGTTGATTGTGTTTTTAAGATCAAACTACTTAGCCAAAGTTGAAGGCACTTCTTTTTTTAATGTAAAATTATTTCTAATCTTATTCTAACCCTACATTTTGCCTATTATTGGTACTTATTTATGCATTTCAGGTCTACTTAGTATAGGATATGCTTTGAAAGCAAAGCCTATATATTTTCAGCATTTTACTGCTTGAAATATCTAGAACAGTTCCTGACACAAAGTAAGCAAATAATTATTTGCTGAATTTAAATTTTTATTTTTATTACCATAGCTACTTTTGGGACAAAATCATCTGACTCCTCACAATTCCTAAACCACAAATAAGTGTTTAGTTTAGCCTCTTTGAAACTATGCATGCCCTGATTTTTTTTTTTTTAAATACCTGATCACATGTAACTTTACCAAAATTCTCAGAGTCTCTGTGTTCAATAAACAAGAATAACAATTTTTATTTAACAGTACTTGTTAGTGCAAGAATTTTAACAACGTAAATCACCCAGAACAGGGCCAGACACATGGTAGTATTTAATAAACTATTGGTCATTCAATCAATGATGAATTTTAAGGTTGATAACAAAACCAGGTTATTTGTCCAGGTGAAGAATAAGCTAATTATCTGTTAACAACATTTGTTGTTTGTTATCTCCTGTAAGAGAACCATAATATATATACAAGATCCTTGACTTTATTGAGGTATAATTTATGCATAATAAAATTCACCAGTTTTTTTTTAAATAAGATTTTTTTAAACCTTTGTTTTATTTACATATTTTGTATGTGGTGCTGAGGATCGAACCCAGTGCCTCATGCATGCGGGGGAAGTGCTCTACCACTGAGCCACAACCCCAGACCTAAAATTCACCAGTTTTTAGGGTAATTTTGGACAAATGTATACAACCACCACCACTGCAATTAGTATGTAGAGTATTTCCATCACAAAAGCCAAAAGTTTCCTTATACTTCTTTGAAACCAGTTTTCTCCTTCTAATCCCAGTCCCTGACAACCACTGATTTGTTTTCTATGAAAGATATTTTAAATGAAGCAAATCTTTGAGGACTTTTTGTTTGGAAGTCCTTGAGCTAGATACTTTATAGAATACAATGATAAGTAAGTAAGTTTGTATCCTCAAAGAGCCAAAAATCTAGTCTAGTGTTATATAATTTTGAGACTACTCTGTCTACATATACTACAGGCCTGAATTTCAATTTGAATTTTGCCCACTAAAGATATTTCCTCAACTCTGATGTTTCCTCAACACTGGACAAAATTCTGTACCTTCATGAATACCACTAATTACGATTTCTTTAAAAAGGAACAAATTTGTGACCACAGGATGTTCCAGATAATTTAAAAAAAAATAATAAACTCTTTTTAAAATGAAATAACACCCACAGGGAAAAATAATTATGCAAAAATTTTAAGTGCATAACTTGAACTTTCCAGGTTAATTAATGTCAACCTAAATCAGCTCTCTGACCAATACAATAAAAAGGCAACATCCTAAAGTCTTTTGGTTTAGATAGAATAGTCACATCACTGAAAGAAAGTTAGAGATAAGAAGAACTATGCTCTGCAAAAGCTCCGGGAGAATTGTGGGAACAAGTAGTGAGAAAATGCACAGCATATTAAAATTCATGAGGAAATTCGCTGTTTAAGTTCCATGAATAACAAAGCGATTATTATGCAAGATCAGGTTTTTCTTTCATCGTTACAGAAAGACACAAAATCATTATCATGATCTGCCATGTGTTTTCCTTTGTCCTTAGATGCTGGGGCAGGCCCATTAAATGTTCTGTGTTACCCAGGGGAACCGTCACACTGGTGAGTGATGGTGGTCACCATGCACGTGGCTTTTTATGGTCCTAATTGTAAGTGCAAAGGAACCAATTTAAAAGAAGGGTAGACTGGAAGCGGGGCATTTTCTTGTGATGACAAAGAACTGAATCTTTTCATAATCCTACTGTCTCTTTCTTCATGCTTTACACCTGCTGTTTCCAGTACAGACAAAATTGGTATTGTGTTCAGAGCTTTCTTGGGCAATACAATGTGGACTACTGGTCATTTCAAAAGAGGTAATACATGCAAATCAGGAAGGAGTGTTAACATCAGGAGGAAAAACAGAATCTGGAATAATCATCCTATAAAAATGTGCATAGTGGGGTAAAAAAATTTACCCACATTATAATTTCAATATGCAAAGAAAGTATTGCTTTTGGGGCTGGGGTTGTAGCTCAGTGGTAGAGCACTTGCCTAGCACATGTGAGGCACTGGGTTCGATCCTCAGCACCACATTAAAATAATTAATTAAAAAGTTATAAAAGAATTTTTAAAATAGAGAAAGTATTGCTTTATATTTTCTAAGATAGACCTAATTCTCCTTGCCAGCTTCCACCTTGCTCTGTGGAGACAGCAAACAACCTAACCCAAATTTTAAACTTGTCAATTTAAGGTAACAACCCTTGTTAATTTAATAAGTAGTTGCAGCTAGGCACGGTGGCTCACACCTGTAATCCCAGCACTTTGGGAGGCTGAGACAGGAGAATTGTGAGTTCAAAGCTAGCCTCAGCAAAGGCAAGGCGCTAAGCAACTTAGTGAGACCCTGTCTCTACATAAAACACAAAATAGGACTAGGGATGTTGCTCAGTGGTCGAGTACCCCTGGGTTCAATCCCCTGTACCAAAATAAATAAATAAGTAGTTGCTTTTGAATAATACATTTTCTTTTGGGTAAGTGCAAAACATTTCACTTCTTTTCTCTTATCCCTGTTTCTCTTCAGAATAATGTCTAGTTGTATAAAAGGATCTGCCACCTAATGGTAGCAAGAAGAGGAGGGATCTCAGGATCAAATTTGTCTCTGCCACAGAGCAGCAGGTCTATGGAATCATGATCCTTAGAAGCCTCTTTGAGGTGTCACAAGTCTTACCTGGCCTTTGGACAGCATGTTGACATTATCACTGGGGACTTTTGCTTCCGCTATCTGCTCTACACACTGCAGCCTCCTTGTTTCCACTAGACTCTTCCACATTCCTGTGATCCCTCACTGGCATCTCACTGGCATCCGTGGCCACACGGAGAGCTAAGATCACTGCCTCAGGCTCATCCATCCATCCAGTTCTGTCACTACTGAACAACCACTATATTGGATGTTGGACCAAGCCAAAGGGATGCCCTTTTGCTTTCAACTTTCTCCTCATGCCATCTAACCTGCCCTGGGGTAGGGTGCTCAAGATTCAGGACAAGGTCTAACTCCTCTTTTCTACTTTCAGGTCCACTTTCCCTTTGTCACATCTTTTTTTCTTTTTGGGTGGGGTGTTCTATATATCCTCTTGCTTTAGCGGAAGGAGGTCAGCAGCATGAGCTCAGACACAATGATAAAAAAAAAGGCATTTTTTTTTTCCTGCCCTGTGAAAGAATCCATTAGGAGTAGTTTTTAGGGTTGGGGACACGTGCACTTGCCTAGCATGTGTGAGAACCTGGGGTTCAATCCCCAGTACAGCAAAAATGACAAATAGGGATATTTTCTGATGGGGTAGCTGCAAGACAGCTAGCGCTGGGGTTTGTAATATATTTGTTTATTTTTCCCAAATATTGTTTCAGTATCTTTTGGGAGGAGGATGGTAAAACCTGAATATGCCATGGTGTTAAAAATTCTGACCATCAATGAGAGAAAAATGAAATTTGTGTCTTCCATATTTGAGGCTACTCACTCTTTATGCCTTTTCTAAAAGCTGAATTTCAAAATGACTTTTGAAAAAAAATTCCTATTTGAAGTTTGTGATGGGTTACATTGAAGAAGAATGTATTCCAATTCTCATTTGAAGAACTTTAATTCCATTAATCTTTTGTTGGCCCCTTTCTCTCTTCTCAGTCTTACCAGCTTCAGGAAAAAGATTCATTAAATTCCCCTATTGACAAAAGACTACATTGCCTTGAACGTATGGATAGTCAGGAAAACAACATGAAAGCACCAAAATTCCTACAGGAACAGTGTTCTTCTTTCATGTACTTCTATTTTATAGTTTCTTGTTTGTTTGTTTTTGGTACCGGGGATTGAACTCAGGGGTACTCGACAACTGAGCCACATCCCCAGCCCTATTTTGTGTTTTATGTAGAGACAGGGTCTCGCTGAGTTACTTAGCGCCTCGCCATCGCTGAGGCTGATTTTGAACTCGTGATTTACCTCTCTCAGCCTCCCAAAGTGCTGGGATGACAGGCATGCGCCACCGTGCCCGGCTCATTTTATGTTTTATATTCTTCTATTTCTTCAAAAAATACATGGAATCTTAGTGAAAGGAGTATTTTTGGATGCATCATAATATGAATAGAAATACAATCTTGAATCTCAAGGATCTTCTACCTTCAACTTCTCTGCAGTAGTTAAGGGGTCTTAGAGATATCCAAGAAGACACGGGGTATAGTTCATTGACTTTCTAATTGGCTATGTTTGCAATTGATGTGGAAAATACAATTTTGCAAGCTTTTTCAATATCCTCATAGCCAGAGAGAAGATGTTTATACTTAATTCCTCATTAACATAAGTAGACTTATTTATTGAGATTTAGATAATATTTGGGGAGTTTTCAATGTATAGCCAATATTTCAAACACACAGAAATGTATAGAGAATAACCTTATAAACATATATGTGCCCACTAATAGTAATGTTGCCATGTTTATTTTTAATTGTTTCAAAAGAAATAAAAAAGACAAATATAGTTGAAGCAAACTTCCCATCTCACTCTTCTTCCCATTCACTGCAGCATACCATTATTCAAATGTTAATGCATATCTCATATTTTTATAATTTTATACATAGGTTTATGTCTATAAACATTTTTGTTTAAATATTATTTAAATAGTAACATGTTGTAGATATACTTTTTGTAACTTTGCTGATACAGAATTTATAACTACTATCTTATTTTGTGTTTTCTATTTACCATGCTTTTATTTACTTCCTTTACACATTTTTTACCTTCTATTAAGTTATTGATTTATCCCCCACACACTCACTTCTTTTTTTAAATTTATTTATTCTATTTAGGTATACATGGTAGCAGAATGCATTTTGATTCATTGTACACAAATGGAGCACAGCTTTTCATTCCTCTGGTTGTACACGATGTAGAGTCACTACATGTGCAGTCATACATGTGCCTAGGGCACTGATGTCCATCTCATTCCACCATCTTTCCTGCTCCTCTGACCCTTCCTTTCCTTCCCTCCCCTTTGACCAAAGTTCCTCCATTCCTCCCATACCCCCTCCCCCATTATGGATCAGCGTCCACTTATCAGAGAGAACATTCAGCCTTTGTTTATTTTTGGGATTGGCTTACTTCACTTAGCATGATGTTCTCTAACTCCATCCATTTACCTGCAAATGCCATAATTTTATTCTCTTTTAATGCTAAGTAATATTGCATTGTGTATATATATACCACAGTTTCTTTATTCATTCATCTATTGAAGGGCATCTAGATTGGTTCCACAGTTTAGCTACTGCCACACACATACTTCTACTGGCATGGAAGTTATGTTTAAAAATATTAGCCACTATTTACTATGGAATTAAAAAGGAGTTTATCTAGTAAACACGTAGGGTTTCAGGTTTAACTACAAACAGCTTTATGTGGTATAGGAAAAAGTGCCAGTAAGAAAAGCTTGTTATTTTCCTACAGGCTTACACAGTTTTGGAATATATATCTGTTTCTCAGTGTAATTACATATAAGCTTAAATGTTTATTTTTTAGATTTTTTTATCCATTTTTCCTAGGATACTTTCTCTCTGGTGGAAGTTTATGGTGATCAAGCATATTTTCTTCACAGTGATAAAATGAACAATAACATTTTTCTTCTCTTTTATACTTAGAGAAACAATTTAAGCTTTCTTTTTATTCATTCAGCATTTACCCTTATGTTTATTTATTCATTTTTTTTTAAGTTTTTTTAGTTGTTGATGGATCTTTATTTTATTCATTTATTATTTATATGTGGTGCTGAGGATCGAACCCAGTGCCTCACGCAAGCTAGGCAAGCGCTCTACCACTGAGCCACAACCCCAGCCCCTATTTATTTATTCATTTTTTTTGTTCATTTTTGGTGTTAGGGATTAAACTCAGGGGCACTTGATAACTGAGCTACATCCCCAGTCCTTTCTATTTTTTATTTGGACACAGGGCCTTGCTATGTTGCTGAGGATGTCACTAAGTTGCTGAGGCTAGCCTCGAATTTTCCATCCTCTTGCTTTAGCCTTCCCACTTAGTAGGATTACAGGCATGTGCCACAGTGCCTAACCACCCCTAAATTTATAACATGCACTTTCTATCAGGTGTAAGATATTGTCAGCCTCTTTTGAACCATATATAATCAGCCTCTTTTGAACAAAATATAATCTTAGAAAATTGACCCCTCTCATTCTTCATGTCATTACTGTAATTTGGTTTGCCATTTCAAAAACACTCTTAGCTTAGAAATACTTATCAAAATAGATTTTTAATAGTCAATATTAATGTATATTTACTAGTATTTTTAAAAGCTTTCTGTTATTTTTTAAAATTTTTTTTAGTTGTAGATGAACACAATACCTCTATTTATTTTATGTGGTGCTAAGGATCGAACCCAGTGCCTTACACATGTGAGGTAAGCACTGTACCACTGAGCCACAACCCCAGCCCTCTGTTCTGTTCTTTGTTAGTAATTAAAACAAATCTTTTTTCCTGGAGTCAGTTTTTTTCATCATGAAGTATCTATTTGAATATTTTTAAGCAACAATTTGTTATTATAAACTATTTTAGTATTTATCTGAAAAATTTTGATTTCACTAACACTCGGGTGATAGTTTTTTTTTTTTAAAGCAGATTTTTTAAAAATATTTTTTTAGTTATAGATGGGCACAATGTCTTTATTTTATTGCTTTGTATGTGGTGCTGAGGATAGAACCCAGGGCCTCACACATGCGAGGCAAGCGCTCTACCGCTGAGCTACAATCCCAGCACCTTGGGTGATAGTTTGACAACAGACTTCTTCCTTATTTACTTTCAGTGATCTGAGTATGCCTATCATTCAATTGTCTTTTCTCTGTTTTCGTTGATGAGAAATCTGCTGATAACATATTATTGTTCCTTTGCAGGAAATCTTTTTTATCCTATTGCTTTTAAGATTTTATCTTTTTCCATTGTGTTCTGTGTTTCACATTGTTTAGAAGTATACAATTCTTAATTTTTTCTGTCTGGGGCTCAGTGATTATCTACTCAAATATTGCTTTTTTCCCATTCTGTCTATCACATCACCATAAAACTCCATTCAGAAACATAGTAGGTCTTCTCATTTTATCCTTCAAAACTCAACTTTTTTTCCAAATTTTCCATGTCTTCAAAATGACATGCTATATTCTAGGTGGTTTTCTTAGTTCTGTCTTCTACTTCATTATTCATTCTTCATTTGTTTAAGCTATCCATTGAGGTTTTAATTTCAATATTTTTTTTAAAATTTTTTTAATTGTTGATGGATCTTTATTTTATTCATTTATGTGGTGCTGAGGATCGAACCCAGTGCCTCACAGATGCAAGGCAAGCGCTCTACCACTGAGCTACATCCCCAGCCCTAATTTCAATATTTTTTAAATTAAAAATTTATATCTTAATTTTTAATTTCATTTTATTTTAATTTGATCCTTTTATCAGACCTGCTTGTTTTGTACTATTTATTTTCTTGTTTCCAGTTGGTTTCTATTTTTTAATCTTTTACATAATTTAAAACTTATTTATTTTATAATCTCTTTCTGATTTTCCTATTACTTCTAGTTGTAGGGTAGTTTTCCTGTCCGTTGGGTTCCCTCATGATGGTTTGCTTCTTCATGTGGTATGTAGTTTTGCTGTCGGCACATGTTAAGTAAAGGATGCTCACTTATGGGAATTCCTTGCATCCTGAACATGGTTTCACCAGAGGCCATCCCCATGAATAATTTTACATTTTCTTGTGGATTTACACTCACTCTTTGTTTCCAGCATCTAGGGATTCCTCTTTCTTGTACTTTTGCAAGAATATCCATATTTTTGTTGCATCGAGTGAGATTGGATCATCTATATTTAACCTATTAGTTTGCTGGAAGGCCCATGTAGTAAAAGAAAAAAAGTGAATTTTCTGTCTATGAAAATATATATAAGTATTTGATACATAGAGTAAAAATCATGCATATGTGCAAAGTCCTAGAATTACTAACTAAAATCTCAGCATTATAGTAATCCCTGTCTGGATTGTTTCCTGTGTGTTTGTTTACTGTATGGTGAGATTTCTAAACACAGTGGCACTGGATAAATCTTAAGAGATATTCTGTAAGAATTGGGCTTAGAGGAGGGAAAGGGGAAATACTGGGTAGTGATACTGGCCAAATTATATTGTTATATTGCGTGCATGTAAAATATGTAACAATAAATCTCACCATCATGTACAACTATACTGCACCAATAAAAAAATATGAGGAAAAAAGAACTGGGTCTAATTTTGCTTTGTTGAACTTCAGGTACTAAAAGAAAAGGCACTGAATATAAAATTTTAGGTAAAAGTCTACTCTTGAAGCAATTAACTGTATTTAATATGTAGAATAAAGTTAGTGGTACATTCAATAGAAGGACACAAACAGCTGGTGGAAAGTACAAACTTGGAAGGCTATATGCCCTACACTTTACTCTATGTGACTCTGGCAAGTCATTGAGGGTCTTTTTTTTTTTTGTACTTGGGATTGAACTCAGGAGTACTCGACTACTGATCCACACCCCCAGCCCTATTTTGTGTTTTATGTAGAGACAGGGTCTCACTGAGTTGCTTAGCGTCTCTCCATTGCTTAGTCTGGCTTTGAACTCATGATTCTCCTGTCTCAGCCTCCCAAAGTGCTGGGATTACAGGCGGGTGGCTTCATTGAGGGTCTTAAAGTCTCAGTTTCCTCATCTCTACAAAAGAAGGAACACTCTTTACAGTTTACAACTGTATAATTTAGATAGTATGGAGATAGTGTTATTTGAAAATGCCTCAGAAACTTGACACTGCTAAATGAAATAAATTGAGAGAGATAAGAGCCAAGATACAAATGGACTATAAACAAATACATTAAAAATTCATGCCATTGTCACAGAGGTATGCAAACTGAAACTGTAATGAGATGCTACTATCACCTATTAGAATGGCTAAAAGAACGAAATAAACAAATTGATAATACTAAGTCCTAGTAAGGTTGCAGAACACTTGGGAGTTTCACACATGACTAGTAGAAGTGAAAAAAGTTTGGCAGTTCCTTGTAAACATGCATTTATCTTTCCATGCGTTAATTCCACAGCTAGGGTATTTACTCAAGGGAAATGATAACTTATGGTATATTCAGAAGGCTCTTTGTGAATGTTTCTAGTGATTATATGCATAACCATCAAAAACTGGAAATGACAGAACTGTCTCTCAACTAATAAACTGAATAAAATTCTGGCACATCCATACAATAGAATATTACTCAGTAATAAACTATTGATACACACTACAACATGGGTGAATTTCAATGCAATTATGTTGAATGGAAGAATCCGGGTGGCAAAAGATTACATACCATATGAATGATTGCATTCATATGACATTTTGGAAGAGGCAAACTTAAGACACGGAAAATAAATCCGTGGTTTTCAGGGCCTGGAGGTGAAGGAATGTTGACTACAAAGGGACACATGGGAATCTGTTAGGGAGATGATGAAATAGTTTCACATTTTTAATTATGGTGGTTGTTACATACTTATGTGCACTGTCAAAATTCATAAAACTCATTAAACAATACGCTTAAAAGTTATCATTTGGAAATTATGCCTCAATAAATTAGGCCACCCCATAAAAGATTTTTCACAATGCTAATCACAAATTTTAATAGTAATACAAATGTAAGCTTCTTTTTCTCCTATGAAAAAATTATAACTGAGAAATCAATAAAGACAATAAATTTTTAAATATTAAAATAAGAAGCACTGGGCTAGGATTGTGGCTCAGTGGTAGAGCGCTTGCCTATTACATGTGAGGCACTGGGTTTGATCCCCAGCACCACATAAAATAAATAAATAAATAAACAAAATAAAGGTATTATGTCCATCTACAACTAAAATTTTTAAAAATCCTTCTTTAAAAAAATGAAAAACACTTATAAAATCTACCATGCCTTAAGAAATAATAGATATGTATAATATTTAAATGATTACTTATATTGCTGTATTTATCACTCTTTGATTTTATGAACTAAATATCAAAGTTCTTTTCCTTTCAGAGAAATAGTACTGTTTCATTTTTCTTTCAAATAATGTTGATGCTGAAGTTTCTCATATAAACCCAGCTTGCCACCTTCAGGCAATTGAAAGATTTACAGAGACCAGAGGTAGAGCTAGAATATTAATTTTGCATATTTCTTGATAACTCTTAATTAATAATAATATCTCCATCTCTCTATTAGCACCTTTTTGGGGGAGTATTATGGATTGAACTCAGGGTCATTCAACCACAGAGCCACGTCCCTAGCCCTTTTTTGTATTTTATTTAGAGAGAGGGTCTCACTGAGTTGCTTAGGGCCTCACTGAGTTGATGAGGCTGGCTTTAAACTCGCAATCCTCCTGCCTCAGCCTCCCAAATTGGCTGGGATTACAGGTATGCACCACCATGCCTGGCTTTATTAGTACCTTTGTGAAAATGGTCTAGAACCTTTCTCTAACAATTTTCTGGAATCTTCCTAATTTTCAAATCTCAGTTTAAATGCCACTAACTCTAAGAAGCTTTCCTAGCTTTCCTAGATCATTCTAGCTACCTTTTTCCTCCTCGAAGTATTTTATCTCCTTCATTACATGTAATTTCATTAAAGGTTAATAACCTTGTATGGATTACACACATTTGTATACCCCTGTATGGCTACTAAAAAGGTACATATAAGTGTACTTTTTAATATTCATTGAATAAATACATGAATGAATAAATATGAAGCTAGAGTAAACCTGGAGCTTTCATTTGGAAGAGGCTTTATTAGCCAGTAGATGAGAATTCCACACATTTACCCAAGATTATATGCATACATGTAAAGTGTTAATTTTCATTAATGATGTTTAGAGGGATCTCAATTTCTATTCAAATAATAGAATTCAGTTTCTTCTTAAATAATAACATCAGTGAATGATTTGCTTGGTGATTGGCTCTGTGATACTCAAATCTTAATATCTGAACATTTAAAACATAAGATTTAAAAGAGAAGAAAGTGTGATTGATAATGGTATCTTTTGTACAGAAAGGTGGGAAATGTCTCCCAGTAATCTAGCCATGTAATTATTTTCCTCTAAATCCCCAAGTTGCTAATAAACTACAAATTAATAGAATATGTTTTAAAAGGCATGCGATTCCCACTACTATCAGACTCATTGCAAATTTCCCAGTTTTTTTTTCCCTGTCTAGTTCCATCTGATTTACAGAGTGAGTTTTTATGCTTATATTCCCTCTAAAATGTATAAAACTCATCTCCTTCTCTCTTGAGGTCTATAAGCATACAGGACTACTCAATGACAACCTGGTTGTAGGGTTTTGGTTTTGTTTATTTTCAAAGGGGAGGAGTTCTATAATTGAGGATGACATATTTTCTTGAATCCCCTCCATTAGAATTTTCTAACAACAACAACAACAACAAAAATTCTTTCTCTTGCCATTTGGAGGACTCTTAATCCCTCCTGTCAATTCTTCCTTTCTCATTATATCCTCTCCTCTCTGTGCCTTCCTCTAAGACTTGTATCTATCACAGAGGGGAAGTAAACAGATTGTTAACAAGCACAGGAAGCTCTAGAATGGTCCTCTAGTCAGCAGTATCCTTGAATATTTATTTCTGCTTTGGTGAGGGTTAAGGAGGAAGAAAGGCTCTTGGTTTATTAGTGAGCTAGAAAAACAGGAAGAATATATAGAGGAAAAAATCAGATTTGCATATATATGTATGTGTGTACATATATATTTGTGTGTGTGCACATGTGCGCACAGTGTGTTTTACCACTGAGCTACACTCCAGCCTTTTTTATGTTTTATTTTGAGATAGGGTCTTGCTAAGTTGCTGAGATTGGCCTTGAGCTTGCAATCCTCACTCAGCCTCTTGAGTCACTAGGATTACAAGCATGTGCCACAGTGCCCAGCCAAATTAGATTCATATTTTGAGACACAAATTTCCCACAAGTGCAAATTTATGATAGCAATCTATTTTTTTTTCTTTTGGTACCAGGGATTGAACTCAGGGGCACTTGACCACTGAGCCACATCCCCATCCCTATTTTGTGTTTTATGTGGAGACAGGGTCTCACTGAGTTGCTTAGCGCCTCCCCATTGCTGAGGCTGGCTTTGAATTCCCGATTGTCCAGTCTCAGCCTCCCAAAGTGCTGAGATTACAAGTGTGCGCCTCCGTGCCCAGCTATGATAGCACTATTTGTTCTCCTTCCTTCACTATGGCTTCTCTTCTCCAAATGTGAACTTACAGTTTCTCTTTCATCAGTGCTCTTTTTTCAATTCTCCTAAATGCATCTTTTAATTGTACTCCAATAATTTCATCGACCAAACTTCTCTTAATCATCACATATATGCTGTACCAGCTACATCTTCTTCCAGATACTGTTTTCTCTCCCTTTCATTTACCTTCTCTGATTCTAATCAGACATCTCCAAATGTATTAAGTGCATTTTGCTCTCTAATTCTTTTTTCATCTGGCTTCTGTCAGCTTCTCTTTACTAAAACAACTCTTGTTTCGGTCAAATTAATGAGTTAAAAAATCCATATACTTTGCCAGATGCATGGAGCACAAATGCAGCCCCAGTGACTCCACAGGCTAAGAAGGAGGATTGCAAGTTCAAGGCCAGTCTCAGTAACGTAACAAGATTCTAAGTAACTTAGTGAGATCCTGTCTTAACAAAAATATAAAAATATATATAAAAATAATTTTATATATAAAATTATTATATATGAAAATGGCTGGGATGTAGTTCAGTGGTAAAGTACCCCTGGGTTCAATTCCCAGTGCCTGCCCCCCAAATATCCATATATTTTGATACCATAGCTTACTCTTTCTCATGAGCATTTAGGTTGTTGTTATTAAGTTTCTACATATCACCATCTGTCTAGTGTCTTTAATTTTTTAGTTGTTGTTCTATTAGTGATATCTTTGATAGTTTACTTTTTTGCTCCACATACTACTTTTAACCCCCATGACAGTGGTCCCATACTTTCCTTTCTTTCCTGAAGATGACTTAACAATTCCATTCTATTTTTGTAAATCTTTAATATTGAGCCTCCTTCCTGTCTCTTTTGGATGCTCAGAAACAGGTTACTTGGATTTAAGAACGTTTTGAAAGACTTCTCTTGAAACAATAGCAGCAGGGTGCAATTCATACTCCTCACACTTCTTTAAATATCACTTCTTTCAAATTTTTCTTGTGATCCCAAGATAACAAGAAATAGATTCAGTGTTGTTGGGGATACTGACCTTTCTTTCCAAATTCAACCCACATATTTTCTATTTTTACTCTATTTGTGTCTTGTTTGCCATTGTAATTTGTAAACTCAATGAGCAGGAAATAATTATTAATCTTTCAATTTGGATTAGCCTCAAGCACATGTTATTAATGGTAACATGTTTTGAATGTCCTTCTTGTAAAAAGAACAATGTTAAACTCCATTTGAGTTTTTCACTTTATTTTCCTTCCTTCTTGGTATGTATGTTTTATTTTGGATACTTTTTTTTTTTGGTACTGGGGATTGAACTCAGGGGTACTCGGCCACTGAGCCACATCCCCAGCCCTATTTTATGTTTTATGTAGAGACAGGGTCTCACTGAGTTGCTTCGCAGTCTCGCCATTGCTGAGGCTGGCTTTGAACTCATGATTCTCCTGTCTCAGCCTCCCTAAGTGTTTATTTTGGATACTCTTTTTAGGTGGTTTGCATATAAGAGTGAGGTCAGTTTTACAATAATTATAAACATTTGAAGAAAATACATTATTTAGGTACCAAGATCTAGATAATTCCATCTTTCACTGTATATAGTAGTTATTAGTATGATTTTGAATACAGGCCCCCTAGCTCTTTGCTTTGTCATGATGGGCAAGTTTCTGAGACTTGTTTCTTCTACTTGAAAATAAGAGGCTGTAACAATTTTCCTCTTTGAGTTTTTGTGAAGAATAAAGGAAATTACATTGAACATTTGACTAGAAATTATTAGTAAATGGTAACCATTATTAGTCTGAAATGATTCTGCACTTTTTTTGGAGGGAGTACTGGGGATTTAACCCAGGATCTCTTTACCACTGAGTTACATCCCCAGCTCTATCTATCTATCTATCTAAAAAAATTTTTGAGACAGAGTCTTCTTAAGTTGCTTATGGCCTTGCTAAATTGCTGAGGCTGGCTTTGAACTTGTGATCCTCCAGCCTCAGTCTCCCCAGTGGTTAGGACTACAGGTATGTGCCACCATGTTTGCCAATTCTGCACATTTTCTTAAGAAAGTGATTCTATTATGTCACTGATATAACTGGCCATGTACTGAAATACTTACCTACTAAGTAACCAACACATTCCTTTGTCTGTACTATATTTTTGTTTTTTTGTGTCTTCCTGATTTGTAATTTTTGAATTCATAACAGAATTCAGAAGGCTGGGAGATGCCCTTAATGGATGAGAGTTTGAAACTCCTACCAGAGTTGGTGTCATTCATATCTGTTAAAATTGCATCTTAGTAGATGTTGATCAGTCCCATTTTAAGGGAGTTGGTATAAGTACAAATTAAATCACAGAGGAGTCCTGGATTCCAATAACCTTATAGTATATCTTTTTATTTTTTATTTTTAGTTGTATATAGACACGATGTCTTTATTTTATTGCTTTGTATGTGGTGCTGAGGATAGAACCCAGGGCCTCACACATGCGAGGGAAGCGCTCTACCGCTGAGCTACAATCCCAGCCCCTATAGTATATCTTTTGAAGCCTGTTCAGAAAAGGGTTGATGGTGAAATGACAGCTTTGCGTTGCCAAGCTGCCGCCGCATGCCCTCCTCCCTTTTTTTTGTACTGAGGATTGAACTCAGGGTCACTCTACCACTGAGTACCACTGTCGTCCCTGCAGACGACATCATCATCATTTTGAGACAGCATCTGGATATGTGTCCCAGGCTGGCCTCAAACTTGTGATCCTCTTGCTTCAGCCTGGGATTACAGGCTTGCACCATTGCTCCCTGTTGCGTTAACCTCTTTAGTAATAAGTTATAGTTGACATTATTTACAAAATTGGCAGGTTCTCATCAGTTACCGTGGTTTCCAACGAATGTACATCTATTAAAATTAAGATCAACTCTTAAGAAGATCAATTATTCATTCATCTATCCAGCGAATTCAAGTGTCGATTGCCCATTTTGAGTCACTGTGCTGGCTGCTGGGTGTACAATGGTGTTCTAAAGTTCTTGCTCTTACAGGGTTTTACCGTCTAGTTGGAGGGCAGGGAAAACATACAAACAAGTTACCTGCAGGGTTCTATGAAGAAAACGAAACAGCATGGGGAGAAGCAAACTTTGGAAACAAGAAGTTCAGTTCGGCAACTCAGTAACAACTGTGCATCTTGAACAGGTCATCTCAGATCCAGACATATGAGAATGAGCTGCTGAAGGCCATACTGTAGGATGGCTACAGTTTCTGGCAAAGGGTCACATCAAGTCAAGTGTATGAAGGCAGAATAGGCTGCGAGTGACCACTTTGGAGAAGAAAGGAGGTGTTCTTGCGCCCTTTGGTTCAAAAGAGGAAAACCAGAAACCGGCCTTTAGCGCCTCAAGGACGTTTCCGCGCCCTGAGGCAGAAAGTGCTCGGCAGCTGCGGGGGAAGCCCTGGGGGTGCGGCCTGGACTCCCGCACCCCGTGCGGGTCTGGGAGCTTTAAGCCACGCGCCACGTCATCGAGCCGCTCCCCCTCCCCTCACTTCGAGTCGCACGCGCGGAAGTAAACACCTCCACGTCATCAGGCCGCGTCTTCGCCTTTCCCCTCCCATCTCCCCAGATCAGTGGACGTGCTCACCTCCGCTCCGGGCCAGGTCTATGTCCCGGTTTCCCGCCGTCGCGGGCAGGGCGCCAAGGCGGCTGGAGGAGGGAGAGCGATCAAGAGAGCTCCAGGAAGAGCGGCCGTCTGCTGTTTCCATCGCTGATAGAGGTGCGGTCCGCGGGACGCTACGGAAGCCAGCGGGAGTTACGGCACGGAGGTTTGGGGGGGATAAAAGTCTGCCTTTGACAGGTAGAGAAGAGTAGGGGAGGAAGCTGCGGCGTTCTCCTGGTCTTGCAAGCCCGAGGCGAACTTTGCGTCCAGTGAGCACTTTGGCTTAGAGGGGGGCGGTCCCATACCCAAGTTGTGTGAAAACCTCGCTGGGGACAAAAAAATGAACCCCAAAGCCGAAACGCGTTCTTCTGTTAAACAGGCTCATAAAGCCTTTGTTCTCTACCCATTCATCCTCCCCCACCCCCTTCCTCGGGCCGCCAGCCTGCCTTTGGGTACGGTATGAAGGGAGCCAGTTTCCAGGAGCCAGTTTCCATGGTTACCCACCACTTGGCCTTCTGGGATATCAGTCACTCTGAACAGGGACCTAACTTGAACCATGAATCAGAAGCAAACACAGGTGGCTTCTAATTCAGCTGAGGGTTTTCTACTGTGTTCCAGTTTTTGGTCTATTGTTTAATAAAATTGGATTTTGTGCTTCTGTGTAGGTATGCATGCACGTACATTGCCTTGTGCTGGACCTCGTTTGTCAAGTACTTTGAGTTATGCCTTAACAAATGCTGAGGTTGATAGATTTTACTAAAAAGTTTTTCTGGGCTTAGAAAGCTTCACTTATGAATTGTACGTAGGTGGTTTAACTGAAAAGTCTTGGATCAGTCTCTTTCAGTTCTAGAATTCTATTGCTTTTCTTTTTTCAATTTTGAGATATTGTTAGAGGTATCTTTAAATTGCACAATTGTTTTTCTGTTATTACAGAAGAGAAAGGATGCACGTCACAAGAGGGAGGAACTACTCCGACTTTTCCTATTCAGAAACAAAGAAAAAAACTTATTCAAGCTGTGAGAGAGAATTCATTCCTTATTGTTACTGGAAATACAGGAAGTGGTAAAACAACTCAACTCCCCAAATATCTATATGAAGCAGGTAATTCTGGGATAATATTGGAATTATTTAAAAAATTGCATCTTTCGGGCAAATAGGACTTCTGAATTGCATAAATGCCCATTACTTGTTTTACAGTTCTGCTTCTCTTGGCACACTCTCCCAGTGTCTCCTTTATGGCTTTATTCCAGATTCAGTAGTTAGGATGACAAATTTTTCCAGTTTTAATTACCATAATAATCATAGTGGAGTCACAGGTAGATGTTAATTTACTCCTATAGAAGAAGATTGTCTTGCAGTAGGCTATTAACTATTGGGGAGTGAACTGTTTTTGAGGGCAAAGGAATATGTTGACATCTGTTGCTGACATTAGTGTTTCTTGGTTCTTTCTTCAGAGCATAATCAGGTAAATAGTTATTCCCTGACTCAGCCAACATCAAGCCAACTAACAAATTACTCATAAAATGTCTTTCCCTTCAATATGAAAAAACTTTCTATATAAGGTTTGTAAAGAATAAAATTATATAGAATATGATTCACATAAAAATTATTTTTTTTTTGGTAGAACTGGGGATTGAAACCAGGGGTGCTCTACCACCAACCTACACAGCAGCCTGTTTATTTATTTATTTTAGAAAATAACTAGAATTATTTATTTTCTCATTGAGCAAATAACCAACTTTTCACTTTTTCAACAATTACTTTGCTGATACACTGAAATAATGCTAAAATGATAAATGGTTCACATGGGTGACTGCACTGATTTTATTTGAAATGAAGTTCAGAGTGTTTTGTTTTATTTATAGAGAGCACATGCTAGAGAGCTGTTTTCAGATAGGATGATCTTGGTGTTGCTGGGCACAGTCTTTCTGTTTTTTGAGACAGGGTCTTTCTACGTTGCCGAAGGTCACTGTTTCTGAGACTGGCCTCAAACTTGCAATCCTTCTTACTCAGCCTTCATGAGTTGCTGGGATTATAGGGGTGCACCACAACACCTAGCAAAAAATTAAAAATTTATGTTAACTTATTCTAATGCATCAAATCTAACATGCCATCTCTTAAGACGTAACACTATTTTATATGCTATTAAGAAGAAAAATACATCAATTATAAGGTGAATCTCCATTTCCAGAGATTTTAAATGGTAGAAAATGCCTATAAGAATTTTTAAATCCAGTAAGTAGCATATTTAAATCCAGTTTCACTTCTGTGGAAAAGGTAGATTTCTTTTAGGAAGCATTTGGAATTTTATGGATTCTTTGATTTTAAAATTCTTGGCTTTTTAGAGTAAGTCTTTAGATAAAAAATGGGAAAAAAAAGCCACAAGAAAAAACAAAAGTCCCTCAAATCTAATTAAATAGATTTTTATTTATTGATATTTATCTATATTTATATTTATCTATCTAAATATATAGATATAGAATGGTTATATAGGGAGTGGTTATAAATATGAGCTCTTATTTTTAATTAATACTTAAACTTCTATAGTACCATTGTTGTTTATTTGTGGGATTTTCTTTTGGAAATATTAAATTGGTTTATATTTATTGACTTAGCTCTGGTAGGTAGAAGCATTTACTAACATTGTGTTTTTCACTTTTGATTTTCATAGGGTTTTCACAGCATGGTATGATTGGTGTGACTCAGCCACGAAAAGTAGCTGCCATATCAGTTGCTCAGAGAGTTGCTGAAGAAATGAAATGCACTTTGGGATCCAAAGTAGGATACCAAGTTCGTTTTGATGATTGCAGCTCTAAGGTATAAAAGTTTTGTTGCTATTTAAGTACTATAAATTTAAAGAAAGAATGTAAAACATTCTGAAAGATTTTTAACTTCAAAATTCCATACATATTTTAAAGAAACAAAGCCTCAGGTTAGAATTAATTTTTGGTTGTCCATTGTTAATGTTTTACCTCTGCAGTGTGATATTTATCCCATTTTCCGTTTTCTCCCTCAATTGGTTTTCAAGTGACAGGTTTATTTTTCTTAGGATTCTTTCTCTCTCTCTTTTTTTTGACCTAAGGTTCTCCGACATGTTGGTTATATTTGTATTTTTTTAAAGACTTTTATTGTAGTAAAGTGTACATAACAAAGTTTATCATTTCAACCATTTTTAGGTGTACAATTCAGTAGCATTAAGTACTTCACAACCTGTTGTGTAACCATCACCACTATTTTCAGAACTTTTAAAAGAAAAATTTTTTTAGTTGTAGATGGAAACAATATCTTTATTTATTTTATGTGGTGCTGAGGCTCGAACCCAGTACTCACATGTGTGAGGCAAGTGCTTTACCACTGAGCCATAACCCCAGCCCCAGAACTTTTTTTCTCATCCCAAACAAGAACTCTGTTTCTATTAAAGGATAAACTCCCCATTCCCACCTCACCCAGTGCCTGTAACCTATAGTCTACTCTCTAAATTTGCCTAGTCTAGATACCTCATATAAGTGGAATCACATATTTTGAACTTTGTGTCTTGCTTATTTCACTTAGCATGTTTTCAGTTCAGTGTTGTTTGTATTTTTGAACTCAATGGACTGACAAGTTAATTAACAAGATCAGTAAGTTTTTGTGTGTGTGTGTGATGTTGGTGATTGAACCTAGGATCTCAAGCATGCTAGATAAGGCAAGCGCTATAGTACTAAGCAACCCCAGCTCTGTCAGCTAGTATTTATTAAGCATCTTCTAATGAGGGTAAAACTACAGTCTTACCGAGTCCAAAATTGTTTTCTTTTTAAAAAACAGGTACAGTTTACATTCCTTCAGGATTTCTCAGTCCTGTATCAGATGTAAAACAGTCCCTGATTTACATATGGTTTCTAATGGAAATGGCTATCAAATCACTTTCTCCAGAATACTATCTTTTCCTTCCTAGTGGTCATGCCTGGGGATTTTTCCCACTTTTTCCTTTCCCTTGTTTTATGGATGTTAATATTGCTAGCTTTTGGACTATAGTCTTATCCTCATTTTAATAATTGTCAAGTGACACTTTTTTTAAAAAAATAGAATGGGCAGAGGAGAGGAGAGAGTGAGTGGTATATACTTACCATTTCCTTTCCATAAATAGTATACACTTACTGTTTATCCTCTAAAATAGCGGCTAAAGGAGCAGATGAATCTAATTTCCTTGTTGTTTCTCACGTCTCACTTACCTGAAGCTGTGGTATTGTCTTATCACTTTCCCTTGACTTCTTTGTATCACCTTAATGGTTTCTTATGTTGCCTTATCCCACAACACCTACCTTAGTTCCTTATCTTTATAGGTCACAAAGTTTCATAACTTACTGTCCATGTTAGACTATTTTATGTATACTTTTATTTATTCAGATTGGTTTGATCATTTAATGTCTGGGCAGTTTGGGTAAAAATTTAGTAGAAGAAGTGGTTGTAAATGTTTGTGATACTCTAAGTTGATATACTTTGATGTTTGAACATTAGGAAACAGCAATCAAATACATGACTGATGGATGTTTATTGAAACATATTCTGGGAGATCCAAATCTTACCAAATTTAGTGTCATTATTTTGGATGAAGCCCATGAGAGAACTCTAACTACAGTGAGTATTTTAATATATTTTCAGCTCTTTATAAATTAACTTGTAGATGGACACAATATCTTTATTTTCTGTGGTGTTGAGGCTTGAACCCAGTAGTTGACTTGTTTGGAGTTGCTCTTCACTGAATAGAGAATTGCCTTCTTTTACATTTTAGTCTACTAAAATAGGAGTTTCTTGGTTAGGATAGTAATCAATTTAAAATAGGTTGGCTGGCAGATGTACTTGTGACTTAACTAGACTGTTTTTCTTTTCAGGACATCTTATTTGGTTTATTGAAGAAGCTATTTCAGGAGAAGTCTCCTAATAGGAAGGAGCATTTAAAGGTGGTAGTAATGTCAGCAACAATGGAATTAGCCAAGCTCTCTGCATTCTTTGGAAATTGTCCAATATTTGATATACCTGGAAGGCTTTATCCAGTCAGAGAGAAATTCTGCAATTTGATTGGTCCACGAGACAGAGAAAATACTGCATATATTCAAGCGGTATTACTTGGTGTCTTTTTTATGTCTTTTTTATATCTGTGATTCTGGTTAATTGTGTAGTATTATAATTCATTTATTCTCTATTATTTTAATGACAGCCCTCATGGGTCCTAGGACTTTTGAGAACCAAATTTAATTTTTCTCTGGAGCAAGGGGAGGTGATAGTAGGGGAATGACTGTATTTCCATTAGTGTATTACTATTTTTTTCCTTTAGATTGTGAAAGTGACCATGGATATTCATTTGAATGAAATGGCTGGAGACATCTTGGTTTTTCTGACTGGTAAGCATTCTATACTGGGTTTAAAAATGTCTACTATTCTTGGGTTTTTGTTGTTGTTGTTAAAAATGTCTACTATTTGTGAGTTTTGTTGTTGTTGTTGTTTGTTTGTTTAGACAGGGTCTCTCCATATTGCCCTGGCTGGCCTTGAACTCTTGGGCCCAAGCAATCCCCTTACCTCAGCCTCCTGAGTAGCTGGAACTATAGGCATATACCCCTGTGCCTTACTAAAGTCTGCTATTTGTAAGCAAGGAATGTGGCATTAGAGTAGAATGTTACTTCAGTTGGGATATCTAGGCTCTTAATGGCTGCCTTTTTATGATTATCTGAATAGTTTTAGATTAAAGATACATAAAATGTCAGGTTTGTTAGTAAATACATGTAAAACACATTGATCCTTTAGTTAAAAATTAAGTAGGAAAGTATTTTTTGGTCTATTTTACCTATAGCTATAACCTGACTAAATAGTCCTGGGTCTGAATGATTAATTCTGTTATTTCAAAAGCTATCTCATTACTCCTTTTTTCTTTGAGGGATGGGTTGGCACTATGTGATGGCTGTACATAAGGTATAGAATCTGGGTATTATAGACTAGCCTGTGGCATTTTTTTGGAGGTCAAAAATGAAACAGTTAAGCTGGGTGTGGTGGTGCATGCCTGTAATCCCAGCAGCTTGGGAAGCTGAGGCATGAGTTCAGAGCTAGCCTCAGCAGCTTAATAAGGCCCTAAGCAACTCAGTAAGACCCTGTCTCTAATACAGTATAAAAAAGGGCTAGGGATGTGGCTCGGTGGTTAAGTGCCCCTGGGTTCAATCCCCGGTACCAAAAAAAAAAAGTTATATCTCACGACTGCTGTAACTTTTCAAGAAGCACCATTCTACTAGCAGGAATGAGTCATTTCATTGCTCATCTCCTACGCTGCCTTGTACTAATGTCAGAAGTGAGACATAACAATCTCTGCCTTTTGGAGGTTATTTAAGTATTTTGAAATACGTGTAAATTCAGTATCTCTTGAACTAATTTCCCCTGTGTAATAATTTAGTGAGTCTTCCTCAAATTCTGTTAACAAAATGAGAGAATTGAAGATGATAACATTTTGATTCCTTTAGAGATTTAAATCCCTTAGAGTGTATCGCCTTTATGTATCTACTTTAGATCAAATGAGAGATGAAAAAAATCTTACTAGGTGAAAGTAATTTTAATCTAGACATTTTTATCCTTAAATTAATTTTGCTGTTCAGTTGTTGAAGTTATTCTTCCCTCCCATTTCAGGCCAATTTGAAATTGAAAAAAGTTGTGAGTTACTTTTTCAAATGGCGGAGTCTGTCGATTATGATTATGATGTTCAAGATACCACCCTAGATGGCTTGTTGATATTGCCGTGTTACGGATCTATGACAACAGGTAATTCCTCATTAGGATAGAAAATATGACTGGTATTTTTAACACTTTTTATTGAATTATATATAGAAAAGTATTCAAATCTTTTTTTTTTTTAATATTTTTTTAGTTGTAGATGGACGTAATATCTTTATTTATTTATTTGTATGTGGTGCTGAGGATCAAACCCAGTGATTCACGCATGCAAGGCAAGCACTCTACCACTGAGCCACAGCCCCAGCCCTCAAATCTTTTTTTATATGTATATATTTTTAGTTGTAGATGGACACAAGATCTTTATTTTATATATTTATTTTTATGTGGTGCTGAGGTTTGAACCCAGTGCCTTGTTCATGCTAGGCAAGTGCTCTACCACTGAGCTACAACCCCAGCCCCACGTATTCAAATCTTAAATGTTTAGGTCAATACATTTCACAAACTGACCTCATTTTTGTGACTTTACACACAGCATGTAACAGAACATTAAGAGAACCACGTGCTTTGAATGAAGTGATTTTTACTTTTAAGTTTTTTCACATTAACTTTTTCTTTTTGTTACTGGGGATTGAACCTGGGGCACTTTACCACGGAGCCTATCCCTTTTTGTTTATTTTGAGAGAGGCCTCACTAAAATGCTGAAGCTGGCTTTGAACTTAGAATCCTCTTGCATCACCCTCCTGAGTCCCTGGAATTACAGGCATGTGCCCCCACATCCGGCTTACATTAACTTTTTCAAGAGCCTTGTATTTCCCTTAGTATTTTTTTAATATTTTTTTAAAAATTTTTTTTAGTTGAAGATGGACACAATATCTTTATTTATTTATTTTTATGTGGTGCTGAGGATCGAACCCAGTGCCTCACGCATGCAAGGCAAGCGCTTTACCACTGAGCCACAATCCCAGCCCCTAATATTTTTTTAATTGTCCACAGGCCTCTATTTTTGTTTGTTTATATGCAGTGCTGAGAATTGAACCCAGTGCCTCACACTTACTAGGCAAGTGCTCTACCACTGAGCCCTAGCCCCAGCCCTCCCTTGGTATTTTTAAGAATGGGTATGTCCTTTCACAGCAGAACAAAAATGTTTTCAAGAATGATCTTTTTTGATGAATTCAAAAATCAAATGTAAATTTTTGATATTTGGTCATAATGAATATTGTTGAATGAGAATTAGAATTTGTTTTGTAAAAGTTTTATTGTGGAATTTGAGTTGTAAAACTAAAGAGAATTTAATCTTAGCCTGCTGGAGTTTGATTGGGATTAGCATTTAAATGTTTTTGATATTTTATCTGTATTGTTTTTGTCCAGTGGGTGATTTTTTTTTTGTCAAGTAGGTGACTCTTTAAAGTTTTGCAAAGTATGTGTCCAATTAAGAACCATAGATCCAGTATAGTTTTGAAAATCTCTTTTGTGATATTAGGTTCTTCCTGTCAACATGAAAACATAGATCTCTATTTTAGATCTTTACATTCTCAAGGGAATTATTAGGGTCATTAGTAGATATTTAAGGTTCTTATGATTTTCTGGAGATTGATCCACTGACTGTCACTATTGACTTTGTAATTGATATAAAGATCATACTGACTGCTTTGTTATTAACCATGAATTAAATATACATATTGTTTTCTTCTATGTAAATAATTTCATTCTTCTTACTGCCACATTGAAAAATATTATGTATCTGCCATTGCTTCTTTTTTTAAACTTCCTGACATCTGATTTTTATACTGTTAAAGTTTTGCTAAATGGCCTCCTATTTCTCAAATCTAGAGGCTTTTTTTGTTTGTATTTTGATTTTGTGATATGAGTGATGTTGTTCCCTGGGATAATATGTAATTATCTGGTTCTCCTGACTATTCTTTTTTTTTTTTTTAAATGGTACCGGGGCTTGAACTCAGGGTCACTTGACCACAGAGCCACATTCCCAGCCCTATTTTGTATTTTATTTAGAGACAAGGTCTCACTGAGTTGCTTAGCGCCTCGCTGTTGCTGAGGCTGGCTTTGAACTCGAAATTCTCCGATCTCAGCCTCCCAAAGTGTTGGGATTACAAGCGTGTGCCACCGCATCCAGCTTCCTGACTATTCTTTATCTGAAAGTGTGGCTAGCTCCCTTCCATGCCTCAGCTTTGTTCCTCCCCAAAATGTAGCTGTTTCTTAAGGCTTCATCTTTAGCTTACTGTTGTTACCAGTTTCTGTTTTGGAGAGGTTGATTTATTGGACTCACCTGTCACTTCTATGGATGACACCTGAGAGCTGCCTCCAGTTCAGTCCCATTCTTGTGCTCTAAACCTTAAGTCTCCTAAGTGAGCTTTCTAGTGTGTGCATCATATCATCCCAGATCATTCAACACGGAGCAAGTGGCATCTCCTACAGGTGTTCTTTGTTTTGTCCAAATCATTTTATTTTCTTTTTTTACTTGTTGCAAGAGTTGGGATACTCAATTTGCTTTCCTGAGTTGATTACATGGCCTATTGACTCATTTTCTCTGGTTTAATTTACCATCACACCTGTAGTGGTAAGCACAATCTTCTAAAAGCATAGCTCTAATTTTGTTAATCCTCTGTTGGGTACTTGGAGCCATTCCCTACTGCCAACTGAATGAAAATGCCAGCTTAATAACCTGGCGTTCATTATTCTTCTAGCATGTCTACAAACTGCTGTCAGTCTTATTTCCCAGTGTGTGAAATTTTCTGTGTTGGTGTGTATGTATAAATGGTAAAGACATGTGACTGTGACTCTATTATCAAAGAGTTCTGTTTATTTAAGTTTCCCTTCTGATTCCAAGTGCACTACCAAGGGTGAGCTACTCATGATCCAGTAGGAGCATAATAATAATTATTATAGTAGTTTATAATGGTGCAAAGAGGCATTCAGATGGCCCTGATGAGGAACTGAGTAACGGTAAGGTGGAGTTGGATAAAGTAGGGAGAGAGTGGTAAGTACTTGGGATCTTAGGGCTTTTAAGCAACATAGCCCTTCTTTTCTTTATTGTTGCTACTTGGGGTGATGGGGAAAGATCCTTTCATAACATTATTTCCTTCATGTTGTATACTTTTGGGACCAAAAACTTGCACTTGAGCAGGAGGAGAGGGAAGAAGGATTTCTTGCCTGTTGCCTATAGTAAAGGGGATCTAGGAATGACCCATAGTTGGGTTTAGTGAATAGGTAAAAATTATAAGGTGGATACTTTATATTTACTCCCCCCACCCCAGGCTAGCCATGAGAGTAGCTGCCTGTTTTAAAGAGACATCTTAAAATATTTCCCTTGTTGATATCCAAAATTTTCATCTGTCAGATGTGGAGAGGTGCAGGGGGAACCCTTTCTACCAAGATTATATGAACCAGCTTCCTGGTCTGGACTACCCCAGCCCTGCCCTTTGTGATGTTCTTTCATTTTAGGAGATATTTTTGATTTCTTCTTCTCCCTCACCCTTTTTGTGATTCTGTGTTTGCTGTTTCCTTAACCAGAACTCCTCCTTTGCATTTTTTTTCTACCTTCATTGGCTGAAATCCTGCTATTTTGTTTCACTAGTACAACCGACTCCATAAAAACCTTACCTACTTTCCTCATAACTGGCTTTGATCTCGTCCTCATTGAGCCTCTTTGTGCTTTTCTGCCCTTTTGTGACCCTTAACACAGTCTACCTGGTGTTAGAGTTGTCCTGCCCCCTCTATAAAACTGTCAACTTCTTCAGGGAAAGTACACTGGAGCATATGTTGAAAATGTCCTTAAATATTGGTTAAACGAAGTTCCAAACTTTTTGTTTTCTGCTGACATCTCAATGTCTTACATCAAACACGATTATCTGGAACCTTATTCTTGTTTCTCTCACGCCTTTTCCCTTTTCTAACTTCCTTGTTTTTATTTGTTCTTGCAGTTGTTTTTTTTTTTTAATCTCGTCATGCATGTAGGGAAAGCTGAGCTGCACAAAAATATATGAACTGAAATATATAAAAATTATAAATGACAAATATTTGCATGTAACTAGATAATTTTAGCACTAAAAGTGATTGTCTAATTTTGTACTTCTTAGCTTTTCTTGAAGAGTTGGGGGGGGCGGTGTCTCAGATTTCTTTAAAAAGGTTGTGAGCTGGGCACAATGGCGCACGCCTGTAATCCCAGCACTTTGAGAGGCTGAGACAGGAGAATCGCGAGTTCAAAGCCAGTTCAGCAACGGGGAGGCGCTAAGTGACTCAGTGAGACCCTGTCTCTAAATAAAACACAAAATAGGGTTCGGGATGTGGTTCAGTGGTCAAGTACCCATGAGTTCAATCCGTGCTACCAATAAATAAATAAAATAAAAAATAATAAAGTTGTGAGAATCACAGCTAAACCACTAGAAAAAGGCACATTATACCCGCATGTGTTTTTGCATAATCACACTTCTTTATTTTACAGATAGAGACTAAGTGATGTTCCTGAGATCACATGGTAAATCTGCATTTGATGAATCGTTGTTTATTCAGTAGAGGGTAATATGCAGTACCCGTAGTTCCAGAATACATGAAGAAAAGGAAAGGAGAAATATGTGGGAGAATAAGGCTAGGAGACTTTTGTCTTAAAAATAAATATATAATTCATGTTTATTTTTTATTTTATTTTTTTAAAATATATATATTTTTTAGTTGTGGATGGACACAATGTCTTTATTTTATTGCTTTGTATGTGGTGCTGAGGATCGAACCCAGGGCCTCACGCATGCGAGGCAAGTGCTCTACCGCTGAGCCCCAGCCCCAGCCCCTAATTCATGTTTATTTTTATGAAATCAACAAAGTAAGGAAAATAACTAAAATCACCCAGATCCCACCAACATAATTGATTATCACTATTAACATTTTTGACTACATTGTCCTGATCTTTTTCATTACATATTTAAATATTTTTATTGTTTAGTTTTATATTTTTAACAAACACATGGGATTATGTTTTTTTTAAATATATATTTTTAGTTGGAGATAGGCACAATACATTTATTTGTTTTATTTATTTATTTTTTTATGTGGTGCTGGGGACCAAACCCAGCACCTCATATATGCTAGGTAAGTGCTCTACTGCTGAACCACAACCCCAGCCCTGGGATTATGTTTTATATGCTCTTTTTGTTTTATCTTTGCAGAAATTTAGAATGTAGAACAGTGCCAAAAATTTATTTCCCACTCTGCAGAATTAACGTACTGTTAGTATCTCAGCATATTTATTCCAATTTTCTTCAAGAAAAATTAGTTGAGGAAAAAGTGGTACAATTTCATTACAAACAATTCCAGGAGTATACAGAATCACAAAGATAAAAATAAAGAAAGTGCCTCAAATTATTCCATCTAGGAATAACTAATGTAGGAAAAACATTGTTCAGACAGCTCTGTGTGTGTGCGTGTGTGTGTGTGCGCGTGCTCATAGATATGAGGATAAATAGGCAGATAAGTTGATAGAAATATCTTTTAAGTGAGATCATAGTACTAGTTGCTTTTTAAAAAATGTTTACTTTTACTTGAATTTACTTACAGTAGAGTTCAAGTAAATCTTTACTACATGAGAATATTTTATAAAGATTGTTTTGATTAAAAATATTAAGAAGTTGAAGTTACTGTCTTCTTCATAGATTATATTTGATTGGAGAGCTTACCTGTTGACTTCCTAATCTGAAAGATGAGTTCATAATCACTTTGACTCTTCTATATCTTCCCCTTCTGACTTTTGTTAGTCATTTTTATGTTTTTCAGATGTATTTAGTGTTCATCATCAATCCTTTTTACCATCCCTTGGTTACTTTTTTTGTTAATTTTAGATTGTCTAGATTTTGTTAACTTTTTTTTTTTAACAGAAGGGCTCTTGTACTTTTTGATTGTTTTAATTTCTTTTATGTTTGAAAGTGTTTGGCTTTTGCCTTTATACTTAAAACTGCATCTTGTCTGGGTTTTATGTTCTTGGGTTACACTTTCTTTTCCTTAGAACTTGATAGACGTTGTCCAGTTGTCTTCTGGCATTGAATATTGCTGCGGAGAAGTCTGAGGCCAGCCTGATTTTTTTTTCCCCTCCTTGTAAGTGATTTGTTTTTTCTGTCTGATTGCCTAAAAATTTGTTTTTATCCTCAAAGTTGAATAGTTTTAATTAGGATTTTTTTGGGGTATGAGTGTTTTATATTAAAATATCCTAGAATTTGATATGTTTATTTTTAAGAACTAACTTTATTGAGCTATAATTTACATACAGTAGAATGATTGTTTTAAGTGTATAGTTCATTGATTTTTGGCAATGTATGTACACACACACACACACACACACACATACTTGTGTAAGTATCAACCACTGCAAACATGATGAAGAACAATTCCACTTGGCTTTTTTGATCTGCAGATTCAATTCTTTGTTTAAAGGAAATTCTCTTGTATTTTATCTTTGAATGTAGCTTATATCTCCATTTGTTGATTTTCCTACTTCAGGGACACCAATTATTCTTATATTGAATTCTCTCTTTCCTTTTTTTTTAGTTTTCTTCTATCTTTTTCAGGTGACTTATGTCAAGCCTTTCTCTGTGTTACAAACTTTCTTTTCAGGTGATGTTAGAATCCTCAAGGGATTTTTTCTTTCTTTTTTTTTTTTTGGTACTGGGGATTGAACTCAGAGGTACTTGACCACTGAGCCACATCCCCATTTCTATTTTGTGTTTTATGTAGAGACAGGGTCTCCCTGAGTTGCTTAGCGCCCCCCCCCCCCATTGCTGAGGCTGGCTTTGAACTCGCAATTCTGTCAGCCTCTTAGAGTGTTGGAATCATCAAGGGATTTTTGACTCATTCCCATGACTTTTGGGGTGAGGCAGAGTTTGAACTGAGCAGCGTTAGTTATATCTCTGTGTTCTGCACCAGAATCATCTTTTTTCCCTTTTTGATTGAAAATTTTTGTTTACTGCATTATATTCCATTTATTCACAAGTACACATACAACTACATAAATATGTTTCTGCTTTGGTCTCTTTTTTGAAGGTATCTTGGACATCAAATTCAATAAAGACAGTTCAGTTGCCCTTAGTATATATCATATACTTCTTTCTTAGCATTACTTCATTGTGTTGAATGGTCTTTCTGTAGTAACTTCATTTGTTGGTAGACTTTGAGATGTCTTTCTCTGTGCCAGTTTTTTCCCTCCTTACTAATAATATCCTGGTACCTTATCGGGTATTTGGATAGTTAGGGTAAAGTGTATCAGGATCTTTCATAGGAAAATCAGAAAATGGAAGTAATCAGAGAATTGATGTATCTTAAATGAAAATAATCAGTTTCCCATATCCTTCCTGAGGACTCATTTTAGAAATATAAGTAACATTTTCCCAATCCTTTATAAACAAACAAAAACTGGCATGAGGTTTGTAACTGGAATATGGTAGTAAAGTGTAAGATGAAATGTAAAATATGAAAGAATATTAAGTCTAATCAAAACAGCATTTTCAGAATTTTAATTGATTATGTTGAATAAAAGGGAATTTTTCTTGAACTGAAGGGTATTTCAGGACTTTTAGAAATGAACTGATCATGCCGGGTGTGGTGGCACATGCCTATAACCTTAGCCACTCAGGAGATTGAGGCAGGAGCATCACAAGTTTGAAGCCAGCTTCAGCAACTTCATGAGGCCTTAAGTAACTTAGTTGAGACCCTGTCTCAAAAAAAGGGAGGGGACAGGTAGGTGTTTTCATTGGTCCTGTGCCTCGACTCAATCCCCAGTTTAAAAAAAAAGGTTGGTTGAAAACCTTGATTATGGATAAATGTGTTCAGAAAGGACATTTATAATTTATATAAAATTTTAGTACAAGATGAAATTTTAAAGGTAGAAGGATCTTTTTTTTGGTACCAGGGATTGAACTCAGGGGTATTCGACCACTGAGCCACATCCCCAGCCCTATTTTGTGTTTTATGTAGAGACAGGGTCTCACTGAGTTGCTTAGCACCTTGCTGTTGCTGAGGCTGGCTTTGAACTTGCAATTCTCCTGTCTCTGCCTCCCTAAGTGCTGGGATGGCTTGCGCCACCGCGCCCGGCTTAGAAGGATCTTAATATTTTATTTATGTAATGTATTTTCAGTTTCTCATGAGAATTCATTTAACAACTACTTATTCATCACTTAATATAAAGCCAGGCATTGATCTAGGGATTGAAGCTATATCTTGCATAAAAGAAAGTCCCCTGTCATGTGCTACAGTGTTGTAAATAGATAATGAATGTATAAACATGTAATTTGAACTATAAAATAGTATGTTATTCATCTGAACCATTTAGGAAGAAATAAGCTACCTAAATATAAGAAATATATAATTATTTTAACACTTAGGCTTTTTACCAGATTCTCCAAATCTGAAATAGGTGTTTTTGGGTTTATTTTTGGATTTCTATAAAATTTTTCTATGGCTTTTTCCTTTTTTTGAGACACATATTTCCACATATAGAAAGTCACCTTTCTGACACTTTTTTATTTGAGAAATTAATTTTGGAATGATGAGGAGTAGAAATATGTGACTTTGTTTTAAATTTGCCTGTGTATACAAATCTTGGGCCAGCCACTTGACCTCTGTGGGCTTTAGTTTTCTCATCTATAAAATTAGGTGGCTAGCCTAGTTTCATTTATTTTATTTTGCTTTTTTGTGGCGCTGGGGATTAAACCTAGGGCCTCACACATGCTAGGCAAATGATCTATCACTGAGCTATATCCCCAGCCCAAGTTTTATTATTTTTAAACTACACTCATCTGTGCTGTTCCTTTTCTCCCTTGTAATAGTTCATCTTTGGTCTGTTTTATCTACTGTGAATACATGATCTTAGTAAGATTTTATTTGGAAACAGTGTTTTCATCTTTTTGAGGTTTTCTTGACTACTAATCTTCTGGAAATCAAATGTTAAGCATTTAAAAAGCATTATTTATAAAGCATATGCATATATTACTATACTAATGTATAATGGTAAATACAAATAAATTAAAGGTTTAAAATGATCCTGTGAAAAATATAAATACAAATGCTAAGAATTTCTTTTCATATCCCAATAGCTTTGCTTGTGCTCTCCTTGGAATGATAATACCTGACTACCTTGCTTTGATGTTTCTTGATCTTTTCCTTTATCCCTACTCAGCTACCTATTTAAATACTTACATTCTAGAATGTGTCATTATCATCATTTCTGGAATCTCAATTTTTTTTTTTTTTGGTACTAAGGATTAAACTCAGGGGCACTTGACTACTGAGCCATATCCCCAGCCCTATTTTGTGTTTTATGTAGAGACAGGGTCTCACTGAGTTACTTAGTACCTCACGGTTGCTGGGGCTGTCTTTAAACTTGCAATTCTCCTGTCTCAGCCTCCCAAAGTGCTAGGATTACAGGCGTGTGCCACCGCACCTGGTTGGAATTTCAATTTTTAAACATCTGCTCTCTGATGTTTTCTTCCTGTTTCTATCAACTCACTCACTTTACTGTTCCTAATTCAACAATTTTCAGACTGCATTCAGACTTACCCTTTATCAACTTTCCACTTAATCTTCTTTTCCTCATACTGTTATTTTTTTGTGAACATTCTTAATTGTCTTGCCCTATTTTCTTTCTAACAAAGCATAGGGCAAATCTGACCAAACCCATCTTTTTACATTTATTTCACAGTCATGTGCTTAAGGCCTGGGAAATGACAGGAGCCTAGAAGTATTCTACTGTCAATTCTCATGACTAATTCTCTCTCTAGGTTAACTTTTTCTCCTCCATGAACATTAATTACTTTCCAGTGGTTTATAAATTTGTTTTTCCTCTTTGCAGTATACTAGCCTAATCAGATTTAACATCTTTTGGACCTTATTCCAAACTTGCCAGGAAATTAGATTGGCCCAGCTTGGGGAAAATGTTTATTCCTGGTGCTGGAGGAGGCAAGGGCTGTACTGCTGGGGCTTACCCTTAATAGAAATGAATGTGGCATTACTTCTTTTGAGACATAGTCATTAGTTAGGCAGACACCCTCTAAAGTAAAAACCACTTGTCCAGTCAGTCTTTAAGGCTGAGAGAGGTCCTCAGTCTGGAGTCCATGGATAGGCTGGGAGTGAGGAGTGTCTGAATATCCTAAAATTGAAAAAAAATTATTTTTGTGTATGTGCAGATATGCTTTTTAGTGGAGAGAAAAATCTACATTCTTTACATGTCCTCAACCAGTGTTATAATCTAGATAAAGGACTCTGTTGTAGATGTTTTTTCTTTTTTTTTGGTAATAGTAGCCTATGAGTCCCTGGATTTAGAAATCCAGTGAAAGCTGAAGGAAGAATCATTTTTTGCTATTGTATTTTTTATTCAAGATATTATACAGGTGAAGAAAACTATTTTTAATGAGAAGAAATGAGTTCTTTTTTTTTTTTTTTTAATTTTTTGTTTAGTTGTAGATGGACACAATGTCTTTATTTTACTGCTTTGTATGTGGTGCTGAGGATCGAACCCAGGGCCTCACCCATGTGAGGCAAGCGCTCTACCGCTGAGCTACATTCCCAGCCCCCAAGAAATGAGTTCTTTAAAACTTGAGTTTGATAAATACATGGTGTAAATTAGTATTTTCTGTTTACATCTATTTTAGATCAACAGAGGAGAATATTTTTGCCACCTCCACCTGGAATTAGAAAATGTGTCATCTCCACCAATATTTCTGCAACATCTTTAACAATAGATGGAATCAGGTACAGCTTTTTAAAGTTCTCTTAAAGGAAGCCATAACTAGTCACAAAACATCACTACATTTACTTCCCTATTTTCTTCACTAATTCCCTTCTTACCTACTTTTTAATGCTCTTTGCTTGTATTCACCTTTTGTTTTTGTGATTATTGCTTGTTTTGAACAGGAAATGGAGTAGGAGGTGCAAACTCTCTCTTTCTAGCAACTTGAAGCTTTCTCTCCCCAAATTTAAGATTATCTGGGATTCATGGGTTCTGGCTGACCCTATTTTTCTACATTGTCATTACTAGTGTATATCCTAGATGATGTGATATTCCCTGTACTTTTTTTTTTTTTTTTGGTACCAGGGCTTGAACTCGGGAGTACTCGACCACTGAGCCACATCCCTAGCCCTATTTTTTGTGTTTTTTGTAGAGACAGGGTATCACTGAGTTGCTTAGTGCCTTGCCATTGCTGAGACTGGCTTTTAACTCATGATTGTCCTGTCTCAGCCTCCCTGAGTGCTGGGATTACAGGCGTGCGCCACTGCACCTGGCTTCCCTCTACCTTTGAGCTTCACTTGGTAGAGGAATTTTGTTCATCTAACATTTATCTGGAGGTATTATCTATCACTTGTTACTTTCTTGTGAAATTGAACTATGATGTAGGTTCTGTATTGGTTTTGGATGTGATTAATAATGCCATTAAATTTTTTAGTACAGTTAGCAGAGAAACACTTGGAAATCTTAAGTCTGGACTGATAGCTGATGTGAAATTCTTTCAGACTATTGAACTATATCTCTTTTTAGTATTTATATTTTGCCTAGTGTATTTTATGTTCTTAGCTAAGTGTGACTGCCACAGGAAGGTTAGCCTAGAATCTCAAGGATCCTATGTTTCTTCCTGGTAAAATGATCACCCAGATCTGAGAAGAAGTCTATTTTCTCTGCTTTTCTCTTTGACTTTAAAAAAATTATTTCATTAAGGAGTTGGGGGAACAACTCTCTAGAGTAAATTGACCTCTATAATTTTCTATTTCCAGTGCAGGCAAAAGCCATTACATGGCATGTTTCAGAATATTGCCTTAGTGAATGATAGACTTACTACTGTTCTTAGTTCTTTACCTGAATTGTTTGCCATTTAATGGGCTTAAAAATTTATTTGGAATTTTGAACCTGCTAGAATGGCCTAGAGCTGACTTTGAGGTTTATGTAATTTTATTGAGGCAAATTAAATTAATTTAAAAGTTAACAATTAAGTGGTATTTAGTACATTTATAGTATTGTATAACCACTACCTCTGTCTGGTTCCAAAACATTTTATTACCCCCAAATAAAACTCCACATGCATTGAGCAGGTATTTCACATTCCTCTTGCCATCCCAGCCCCTAGTAACCACCAGTCTACTTGTTGTTTCTATGTCCCATTCTGGATTTTTCATATTAATGGAATTGTATTTTTTGTGTCTGGTTTCTTTTACTTAGCATAGTGTTTTGGAGATTCATCCATGTTGTAGCATGTATCACTATTTCTTTTTTTTTATGATCAAATAATGTTTAGTTGTGTATATACCCCAATTTCTTCATTGATTCATCATTTAGTCATTAGCTGGTTTTTACCTTTTGCCTATTGTTAATAGTGCTGGTATTGAATATTCATCTATAGATATTTCAGGGCTTCATGTATGACTGCACATATGGTGCAGCTCTACATCGTGTACAACCAGAGAAACAACAAGTTGTGCTCCATTGGTGTACAATGAATCAAAATGCATTCTACTGTCATGTATACCTAAGTAGAATAAATAAATTTAAACAATAAAATAAAATAAAAAAGTAAAAATATTTTATTACTTGTTTCAGTTCTTTTTTTTAAAATATTTTTTTAGTTGTTGATGGATTTTTATTTTACTCATTTGTTATTTATATGTGGTGCTGAGGCTCAAACCCAGTGCCTCACACATGCTAGGCAAGCGCTCTACCACTGAGCTATAGCCCCAGACCCTTGTTTCAGTTCTTTTGGATATATTCTTAAGAATAGAATTGCTAGGGGCTGGGGTTATGGCGCAGTGGTAGCGTGCTCACCTAGCATGTGTGAGGCACTGGGTTCGATCCTCAGCACCACATAAAAATAAAATAAAGATATTCTGTCCACCTACAACTAAAAAAATAAATAAATATTAAAAAAAAAAGAATATAATTGCTAGGTCATGTAGTAATCCTGTTTAACTTTTTGGAGAGCTGCCAAACTGTTTTCACATTTGCCAAATCATTTTCTGGAAACAGAAAATCCCCACCAGCCAAATATGAGAGTTCCAATCTTAACTTTAGTTTTATACTTAACATTAAAAGTAGTATGTAGTAGTAAATTTTGAAGAAAAGAAGAAAACAAAATGGTTAAAAATTGACAGGTCAGATGGGCATGATGGTGCACGTCCATAATCCCAGCACTTTAGGAGAGAGAGACGGGAGAATCGTGAGTTCAAAGACAGCCTTAGCAACGCCGAGGCTTTAAGCAAGTCAATGAGACCCTGACTAAATAAAACACAAAATAGGGCTGGGGATGTGGCTCAGTGGTCGAGTACCCCTGAGTTCAATCCCTGGTACCAAGAAAAAAAAATTGACAGGTCAACTGGGCACAGTAGTGCACCCCTGTAATCCCCATGGCTTGGGAGCCTGAGGCAGGAGGATTGCAAATTCAAATCCAGCCTCAGCAAAAGTGAGGCACTAAGCAACTCAGTGAGATACTGTCTTTAAATAAAATACAAAAAATAAGGTTAGGGATGTGGCTCAGTGGTCAAGTGCCCCTGAGTTCAAAACCTGGTACTGTCCCCAACCCCTCAAAAAATTGACAGGTCTTTCTGACTTTCCAGAAACTTGATTTGCTTTTATTCTCCTTAGATATGTGGTAGACGGTGGCTTTGTGAAGCAATTAAATCACAACCCCAGATTAGGGTTGGACATCCTGGAGGTGGTTCCAATTTCAAAGTAAGTCTCTATATCCTTTTTGTTTACATACCAGTTGATAATATAATTTCTAATTGGTTGGGATAAGGAACTAAATTATTTTGGGAAAGCCACAAAAGATTTTGGGGCCTTTTTTCCCCCATTTGTAGGAGCGAGGCATTACAGCGAAGTGGCCGAGCTGGCAGGACTTCTTCAGGAAAATGCTTTCGGATCTATAGTAAAGATTTTTGGAACCAGTGTATGCCTGACCATGTGATCCCTGAGATTAAGAGAACTAGTTTGACATCTGTAGTTCTGACCTTAAAGTGCCTTGCCATACATGATGTCATAAGGTATGTAGTCATCTTGCAAAAAGAAAAATTTGTTAGAGTGAAGCCAGGTTATTCCTCAATTACTGTTTTTCAGTATTTGACATCCCTGAGAATTGAAGGTCAGCAGTTACCAAGGTTGGTTTTCATGTTGGTTGCTTTTCAACTAAACCCAAAAGTGTTAATTCATCTAACATTAAATTCACTATTTTAACCATTTTAAAGCGTACAGTTCAACTTGGTTTAGTAGCTTCACAATATTATGAAACCATTGCCACTAATTGTGAATATTCTTATGACCTTAAAAACTATTGACATATAAGATTATAGGAACCCAGAAGTAAATGGTGTTATACTACTACTTGGCTTCAACATTTATAAAATTTTTACATTTCTAATTTATCCTATAGTAGATGCTTGCATTGCTTTATTGGAATCTGATTGCTTGCTCATATTTTAACCTTAATAGGGAGTTTTTGTGCTGATGCTTATTTAGTTCATTTCGTGACTGACCGCTGTTCATTTGTAATGAAAGACATGTAATGACTAATTCTAGTCAGAAAGATTTTTTGTTGTTGTTGTTGTTTTGTTTGTTTGTTTCTTGGCAACTGAGGATTCAACCTAATGGTGCTTTACCACTGAGCTGCATCCTTAGCCCTTTTTAATTTTTATTTTGAGACAGGTTCTCACTAACTTAGTTGCTGGAGCTGGCCTTGAACTTGTGCTCCTACTCTAGCCTCCCTAAGTCACTAGGATTTCAGCTGTGTGCCACGGCACTGGCCAGAAAATGTTTTTTTTGTACTATATATCATGAAAAACAAAGTAATAATACTGTAGTATAGTTTTTTGTTTACACTAACTTTATGTTGGGGAGACAAGATTCAGTCACATGAAGTGAAGGACAGAGAGTAGCTGTCAAATCAGTCAAATGTTCAGCTATATGATATATTAGAATGGGGAAGGATATCGTAGGGGCTTGATACTTCTTATGATAGAGGAAGTAATGAAGGAAAATTCTATCTTGTTCTTCATTTTGGTTTCAGTTGTCTGGAAATTGAAGTGTCAGGAACCTTGAGAGAAGATGAGCATGCATTCTTCAAATTTATAATAAGGAAAGTGATTACTAGATGCATCCCACTGTGTTTTGTATACTTTTAGAAGGCCAATTTTAAAATGTTTCAGATAGTTATCACAAGACTATAGATTTTCTACATGAGAGTATAGCTCCTAGAAAGAGAAGAAAACATGTAATAAATGAAATTTAACTAATCAAATAATACCAATGAGAAAGAAGGAACGAACCATTAAGAAGTCCAAATGATCTAACCAAAAGCTTTTAGGTGAAGCCAGTTTTAAAATAATGTCTTTCTTTTTTTTTAATTTAGGAAGAAGGGCAGATTCTGGAAACAGCTGTCTAGTAAGCTTGACATTGATTTTTAGCATATTCACAAAGGATAGCAGAGCAGCATATAACAAATAATACTACATAAGAAAAATAGGAATTAAATGATTAGGATTAATCAATTTTAATTAATATCATCTGCACTGAGTTATTTTTTGGCTTATCTTAAAGAATAGATTCTACTAAGTCCTTGAAATGCTAGAGGTTTTGTTTCTTTTATTTTCACTTTTATTCTTTTTTTTTTGAGACAAGATCTTGTTATCTTGTGCAGCATTGGCATTGGCATTGAATTCCTGCCTTAGTCTTCTGAGTACCTGGTATTACAGGGTGTGCCACGGCACCCAACTTCCACTGGTTTATAAAACTTTAGTTAAAAAAAAATATATATATATATGGAGAAGACTTAAAGTTGGTTGTGAAGAATGAGGTGGGATTGAGATGTAGAGAGGAATGGTGTGAGTGTTCCAGCAAAGGGGGATCAAAGGGAAGTACCTTGTGAATGAGAAGAATGTGATTCAGAAAAAATTATTGCCTCTTTTGGTAAATGATGATCATGATTATAGATTTTTTTAAAAATGAGAGGAAGACTTGAAAAATAGAAGTAAAACCTCTTCATCAAGTTTATATAAAATCCTACCATATTCAGGAAATGGTCTCCTATTTCATATCTCATTTAAACATACAGGTTTCCCTATTTGGATCCACCTAATGAGAGACTCATTTTGGAAGCCCTTAAGCAACTCTACCAGTGTGATGCTATTGACAGGTAACAAAATAAAAAAAGAAAAGAAAGAAGTCAAAAACCAACAGATGTTGATCCTTTTAAATAATGTTCTAAATACCTTTATCAGTATAAAATTATTTGTTTCATTTTAATAGATTGTTTTACTTGAAATTAGAATTTGTCCTCAGTCTGTCTTTATTACAATTCTGATTGAAACACTGTGGTGTAAAATAATTTTGTTTAATATTGTTTTACTTGAAATTAGAATTTGTCTTCAGTCTGTCTTTATTACAATTCTGATTGAAACACTGTGGTATAAAATAATTTTGTTTAGTATTGTTACTATCTAATAAGAAATTTCTGAGTATCATTTCAGTGCTAAGCATTATATAATGAGTTCATAAAAGTGAGAAGAGAGCCAGAGTCTTTGTTCTCATGATTGTGTACTAGAGAGAGGTTTGATAAAATTCTCTTAGTTCTTCGAGTATATTCTTTGTGTGTATTTATAGCTATTATACTATGGGCTTCTGCCTGGTTGTTTAGTTTTTTTGGATGTATAAAGGCTTTTTTAAAAAATATTTTTTAGTCATCAATGGACCTTTATTTATTTATTTATATGAGGTGCTGAGAATGGAACCCAGTGCCTCACACATGCTAGGCAAGTGCTCCACCACTGAGCCACAACCCCAGCCCCAGTATTAAGGCTTTTGACAGTAGAGAATGTATATCTTTTTGTTATTCTTGTCAGTGATCACAGTGTTTTATTTCCTTGAATTGAACTTCTGGGGTAATTTAAGGTAATCTAAATTATGTCTGATTTATCCTGAATGGGGAACATTGCATTTGTATTTTCCCAAGGTAGAAAGACCTAATAATATGCTCTTTCTCTTAAGGAGTGGCCATGTGACCAGATTGGGTTTGTCTATGGTGGAATTTCCTCTCCCTCCACATCTGACTTGTGCAGTAATCAAGGCTGCTTCTCTAGATTGTGAAGATCTACTGCTTCCAATAGCAGCAATGTTGTCTGTGGAAAATGTCTTCATTAGACCTGGTAAGAAGTTTATTGATAAGTTTCTTTTTTTTTTAAATTTAATTAATAGACTTTACAGTATAGTTTGAAGTTTATGGAAAAATTGAACAAAAAGTACAGAAGGATCACATTAATCTTGCAAGCCCTCATAGGCACACATCCCTTGTTATTAACATCTTTTTTTTTTTAATATTTTTTAAGTTGTTGGTGGATTTTTGTTTTATTCATTTGTTATTTATATGTGGTGCTGAGACTTGAACCCAGTGCCTCACGCATGCTAGGCAAGTGCTCTACCACTGAGCTACAGCCCCAGCCCCTATTAACATCTTTTGTTTGAGTAGTACATTTGTTTTAATTGATGAGCCAATATTGATACAATATTATTAACTACTGGGACCATTCATTATGTTATATATTCTATAGGTTTTGACAAATGTGTAACACCATGTATCCACCAGTCAGTATCATACAGAATTGTTTTACTGCCTTAAACATGCTACACTAATTCATACCTACATCCCTTTCCACAATCTTCTGGCAACCACTGATTTTTTAAAAAAAATTTTTAAAAATTTGTTCTAATTAGTTATATGTGCACTGATCTTTTTATTTTCCCCATAATTTTGCCTTTTCCGGAATGCCATATATTTAGAATCATATGGCATGTAACCTTGCTAGGTTTTCTTTTTTCACTTAGTAGTATGCATTCAAGATTCTCCATGTCTTTTTGTATCTTGCTAGTTTTACTTATTTATTTATTTTTAAATAATTTTTTGTTTCAATTTTTATATATGACAGTAGAATGTGTTTGTGTACTTTTATATATCATACATAAATGGGGTATAATTTCTCATTTTTCTGATTATACATGTTGTAGAATCACTTCAGTCATGCAGTCATATGGGGATAGGATAGGTAATAATGTCTGTTTCATTCTACTATCCTTCCTATCCTCTCCCCTCCCTTCACTTTCCTCTGCCTAATCTAAGGTAACTCTATTCTTCCTTAGTGCCACCCCCGCCATTGTGAATTAGCATCTGCACATGAGAGAAAACATTTGGCCTTTGGTTTTTTGGGATTGGCTTATTTCACTTAGCATGATATTCTTCCACTCCATCCATGTACTGGCAAATGCTATAATTTCATTCTTCTTTAAAGCTAGTAATATTCCATTGAATATGTATGCCACATTTTCTTTATCCATTTATGTATTGAAGGGCACATAGGTTTGTTCTATAGTTTAGCTATTGTGAATTGAGCTGCTATAAACATTGACATGGCCTCATCACTGTAGTATGTTGATTTTAAGTCCTTTGGGTATAAACTGAGAAGTGGGATAGCTGTGTCAAGTGGTGTTTCCATTCTGAGTTTTCTGAGGAATCTCCATACCGCTTTCCATAGTGGGTACACCAATTTGCATTCCCACAAGAAATGTATAAGTATACCTTTCCCCCATGTCCTCGTCAACATTTATTTTTATCACCAAATGAGGAATTCCATTATATGAGGAATGGGTTTTGTCTATTCATCTATTAAGGATATGTTTGTTGCTTTTTTATTCTTGGGCTATTATGAATAAAGCTGTAATAAATACTGATATGCAGGTTTTTGTGTAGACAGCTTTTCAACTCATTGTTGAATCACATGATAGTAGTACGTTTAGATTTGTTAAAAAACTACCAGCTGGGCTCGGTGGCTCAAGCCTGTAATCCCAGCACTTAGGGATGCTGAGACAGGAGAGTCGCAAGTTCAGAGCCAGCCTCAGCAACGGCGAGGTGCTAAGCAACTCAGTGAGACCCTGTCTCTACATAAAACAGAAAATAGGGCTGGGGATGTGGCTCAGTGGTCGAGTACCCCTGAGTTCAATCTCCAGTACCAAAAAGAAAAACTACCAACTGGGCATGGTGGTGCACATCAGTAATCCCAGCAACTCAGGAGGCTGAGGCAGGAGGATTGTGAATTCAGAGCTGGCCTCAGCAATTTAATGAGGCCTTAAAGGAACTTAGCAAGACTCTGTCTCTAAATAAAATATAAAAAAGGGCTGGGGATGAGTGGCTCAGTGTTAAGCTCCCTTGAGTTCAATCCCCCATATTAAAAAAATAAAAATAAAAAAGAAAGAAACTACCAAACTATGTACCATTTTGCATTCCTACCAGCAATCAATCTGAGAGTTCCTGTTTCTTCACATCCTTGCCAGTATTTGCTGTTGTTAGTGTCTTGGATTTTGGCTATTCTAATAGGTGTGTGATGGTGCATCGTTTTTGTTTCATTTGTAATTGTCTGATGACGGAAGATAATAAGCATCTTTTCATATGCTTATTTGCTTTCTATATAGCTTCTTTGGTGCATTATCTGTTCATGTCTTTTTAAATGCATTGTTTTCATATTCGTGAGTTTTAAGAGTTCTTTGCATATTTTATTAACAGCAGTTCTTTATCAAATATATGTTTTGTAAATATTTTGTCCCCATCCATGAATTTTTCTTTCATTATCTTGAATTGCCTTTTGGAAAGAGAAGTTTTTTATTTTTTAAACATTGTGTGATTTTTTTTTTTAATACCTTTATTTATTTTATGTGGTGCTGAGGATTGAACCCAGTGCCTCATACATATGAGGCAAGCGCTCTACCGCTGAGCCACAACCCCAGCCCTGGAAAGAGAAGTTTTTAATTTTAATGGAGTCCAGCTTATTATTTCTTTCATGGATCTTGTTTTTGGTATTGTTATCTAAAAAGCCTTACTCATGGTCATCTAGAGTTTCTCTTACGTTGTCTTAAGGAGTGGAATGACCTTTTGTTCAGCACCATTGGTTCAAAATACTGTCTTTTCTCTGTTGAAATGCCTTTGTTCCTTTGCCAAAGTTGATTGTATTTGTCTTGAGTCTTTTTCTGGGCTCTGTATTCTGTTCCATTAATCTATTTGTCTTTTCTTCCACCAAGACCACACAGCTTTGATTATTAGAGTTTCATAGTAAGCCGGGCGCGGTGGCTCAAGCCTGTAATCCCAGCACTTAGGGAGGCTGAGACAGGAGAATTGCGAGTTCAAAGCCAGCCTCAGCAATGGTGAGGTGCTAAGCAACTCAGTGAGACCCTGTCTCTACATGAAACACAAAATAGGGCTGGGGATGTGGCTCAGTGGTCGAGTACCCTTGAGGTCAATCCCCAGTACCAAAAATAAAATAAAATAAAATAAAAAAATAAAAAATAAAATAGAATTTCATAGTAACTTTTGAAGTTGAATAGGGTCAACTCTCCAACTTTGTTATTAACTTTCAACATTGTTCTGGCTATTCTGGATCTTTCCCCTTTCCATATAAACTTTAGAACCAGTTTGTTGAAATCCACAAAATAATTTGCTGGCATTTGTTGAACCTAAAAGACCATTTGGGAAGAACTAACATCTTGACAGTATTGAATTTTCCTATCCATATACATGGAGTATCTCTTCATTCATTTAGGTCTCTAGTATTTCACCAAATATTTGTTAAAGATTTACTTTATGCCTACCCCTGAGATAGGAAACTAATAATTTTTATATTTTGTTATCCTTTAACTTAGTTGTTTGGCATAAGTTATATACAATATCCCTGGCTGAGAGTTAATTTCCTTTCACTGGTAAAGGAAGATAATAAAGTGAACCTTTACCTTTTTATGGTACATAAGTAATAAAATGTTCTTTCTCTCTTTCTTTTATTTTTATTTTTCAGTTGACGATGGACATTTATTTATATGAGGTGCTGCGAATTGAACCCAGTGCCTCACACGTACTAGGAAAGCACTGTACTGCTGAACCACAACCCTAGCCCCTCTCTCTTTTTTAAAAAATATTTTTTATAGTTGTAGATGAGCAGCATGCTTTTATTTTATTTGTTTATTTTTATGCGGTGCTAAGGATTGAACACAGTGCTAAGGATTAAATCCAGTGCCCCACACATGCTAGGCAAGCACTTTTTAAAAAATTTTAAAAAAACTTTTTTAAAATATTTTTTTAGTTGTTGATGGATCTTTATTTTTTTCATTTATTATTTATATGTGGTGCTGAGGATTGAACCCAGTGCTTCACGCATGCTAGGCAAGCGCTCTGCCACTGAGCTACAGCCCCAGCCCCTAGGCAAGCACTTTTTAAGAATCAAAAGAAAAGATAGTCCAGCTCTTATATTTTTAGAGTATTCTATTGAAATGTCCATGTCTTTAAAATTTGTTTTCTTCCTTTCTTGGTATGTCCAAATGGGACACAATTTAATTTGACACATGGTCAACTTTGCTTTCATCTTGTGGAGTAATTTTTCCCAGTGGTTTCTGAGTAGACGTTCTACCTTGTGTGTAGCCAACACAATAGAGTGTGCTATCTCACTAGCCTTTTCTCTTTATAGGTTGAGAGTGTTGGGTCTAGACTGGTTTATCATTGTCATGATATAATGGAGGGGAAGATGATTTTCTATCCAAACAAAAACCCCCTCTAATTAGTGTGCTACCCACTACAAATAGATTATAGACAATTGCAGAATTTTTGGAACAATAAGAAGATTATCATGGCCTCTGTGCAAGGATGACACAAAAATATGTAAAATGTTTCATATTTTAGCCCCATTTTTGTTCTAACAAATGGAATTTATCTTCACAAATTGGTGTACTAAATTTCTTACTAAGAACCTAATTAAATAACTGAGGCATTTTACAAAAAAAAAAAGGGCAGAATTTTGATTCTAGTAATATACCAATTAAAATTACCTTTCTTAGTAAAATACTACATACAATAAATAATGTTGACTGGTTTTTCTTTCATTAGGTAGTGTGAAAGCTAAACATACTCTAAAAACTAGTACGAAATATTGAAGTTGGAGTCAGGAATCCAGGGTTCTGTCCAACTCTATTGGTACCTAATTATCTGACGATAGACCTAGCTATTCTGGATTGCATATTGCCATTTGTAAAACCAGAGAGTTAGATCTGTTGAGTCTGGATAAAGATGTTTTTTCCTTGTTGGAAAATTTAAATAGATAAAATTAATCTGGTGTTAGTTTCTCTCTTTTTTAAATCTCATATGTTGCCCAGGCTGGTCTTGAACTATAGGGCTTAAGTAGTCCTTCTGCTTCATCCTCTTGAGTAGCTGGGATAGTTTCTCTTTTTTTAAAATTTTTTTAGTTGTAGATGGACACAATGCCTTTATTTATATGCAGTGCTAAGGATAGAACCCAGTTCCTCACACGTGCTGGGCAAGCCCTCCACCACTGAGCCACAACCCCAGCCCACTGGTTTCTCTTTTTTGGTTATATTTTATTGTAATATAATTCCAAGTGTGAACAAAAATATTTCAAGGATGGTAAAGGAACTGTTTTATACCTTCTATATAGTTTTAGCAATTTTTAACATTTTTCCCCTTAGCTTTATTATTCTCTTTTGCGTATATATGTGTATGTGTGCATTTTTCATTTTTTTCTAAATAAGAATAAATTGTAAACATTGTGCTCCCTTAATGCAAAATATTTACTTGTATATTTACTAAGAACAAGGGTAATCCCTTAAAAGAGTACATTTACCAAAATTAGGAAACTTAACATTGATGCAATACTATCATATAATCCAGAGTTCATATTCAAATGTTCATTTTCCCTAGAATATACAGAAAGTTTCAGAATTGCTTAGCTATACCACTGTGAAGGTACCCCTATATGACTGGAGTTAACATTTATTATTTTCTAAGGTAAAATTTACATTTAGTGAAATGCATAAATCTTATGTGAATAATTTAATGAATTTTGTGAGATGGATGCACTTTTATAATCCATATCCCTGTGAAGTTATAGAACATTTATATCACTCCAGAAAGTTCAACTGGTGTTACTTCGTAGTCATGTCACCCCATCTCCCCAGTCAACTTCTTTTGAGGTTAGTTTTGCTGCCTCTGAGACTTTTTATAAATAGATTATATTTGAATTGTTTCTTGCTTGTAGCTCTTTATGAGTAAAGCTGTTTTGAACATTCTTGGAGTCTTCTATAGAGATACATTTCTATTTCTCTTAGGTAAAGTAAATACTAAGGAAACAAATTGCTGTGCTATTGAATAGATATATATTTAAGATGTTGCTAAGCCTTTCCCCAAAGTAGTTACACCATTTTAAATATGTGCTAGCAATATTTGAGTGTGCAACTTGCACTACATGTCTTCCTCAACATTTGTTATTGTCAGTCATTTTCATTTTATACGTTCTATATTTCTTTGTGGTTTTAACTTGTATTTTCTTTTTTTAAAAAAATGTTTATTTTTTAGTTGTAGGTGACAGAATATCTTTATTTTATTTTTATGTGGTGCTGAGGATCGAATCCAGTGCCTTATGCGTGCTAGATGAGCACGCTACCACTGCACCATAATCCCAGCCCCTCTCCCATTTTTCTTACATATGATCTTCAATGATTACCTGCCACCCCCACCTCAG
>PVHX01015248.1:0-24640 GCA_004024805.1 Geosciurus inauris
ATTATTTTAAGTATATGGAAGGATGTGCGTAAGTTGTAGGCAAATACTATGCCACTTCAAACAAGGGACTTGAGCATCCATGAACTTTAGTATCTGAAGAGGGACCTGGAACCAAAATCCTGCAGCTACTGAGGGATGATCTGCATACTGAAGTGATTCCATGTTCTTCTTATTCTTTGATATGGATAATTGACATTTTCTTTATCTGAAGGGGAGAATGAATAAAAACAATTTTTAAAACCTGTGAATACTATTTTCATTAATCTATAACATATAATCTAAGCACACTGAGTATGTTTCCTGTATAATTTCATTTTCGGGGCAAGTCCTATAGCTCTCTAAATCTGCCATCACCAGTGTACCTAGGTGGACCTTGACCTCCAAATAAGTACTTTTTGCATTTTAAATAATTTACCTGCCTCCCAATAACTTAAACATAGACCAACACAGAGAGGTATAACAATGTAAGAAAAACACAGGTTTAAAAGAATTACATTGAAATTCTTTAGTGCAAGAAAAATCAGAGGACTATTTTGAATTTGTATTAATCTTGGAAGAGACTTCGTCTATCATTGAGTTATAGGTGGTTTTCATTTTTAAAATGTTGGAAACAAGTCAAAATTCATCAACTTTTCTGTTTTGTTAAGTCAGAACAATCCAAGTAGGAGGGTGGAAGGGAGGAGGAGGAAGAAAAGAACCACCGCTATCCGTTGTCATCACTATTTCAAAAAAGAGGGGTCACAATCTCAGAATAAAGGATAATCGTTTAAGTTGAAAGTTGGCCTAACAAAGTGCTCACTACTGGTCCTGAGCTTCTTGCTAGGCTGTGGCCCATGGCAATTTAATGACAGATGGGTATTGATTTACATGCCTGCATTGGTGTTATGGTTTAGATGTGAGGTATCCCCCAAAGGCTCATGTGTGAAACAATGCATCTCATCAGAGGTGAAATGATGGGGTTATGAGATCTTTTACCCAATCAGTGAATTAATCCCCTCATGGGATTAGCTGAGTAGTAAGTGTAGGCTGGTAGAGTGTGGCTCTAGAGGAGGTGGATCCCTGGGGTATGTTGTTTTTTTTTTTTTTTAAGTTGTAGATGGACATAATATATTTATTTATTTATTTTTATGTGGTGGTGAGGATTGAACCCAGTACCTCACACATGCAAGGCAAGAGCTTTACCTCTGAGCCACAACCTCTGCTTCTTTTTTTGGCAGGGGAGTGGTAACAGGGATTAAACTCGGAGGCACTCAACCACTGAGACACATCCTCAGCCCTATTTTGTACTTCATTTTGAGACAAGTTCTTGCTGAGTTTCTAAGTGCCTCCCTAAGTTACTGAGAATGACTTTGAACTTGTGATCCTTCTGCCTCAGCCTCCAGAGCTGCAGGGATTACAGGCATGTCGCGCCATGCTGTCTCTCCTTCTGCTTCTTGGTGTCCGCGTCCCCAGCTGTTTTCCTCTGCCACGCCCATGTACCATGATGTTCTGCCTCACCTCGAGCCCCAAGGAATGGAACTGGGTGTCTATGGACTGAGACCTCTGAAACCATTAGCCCCCAAATAAACTTTTCCTCCTCTGCAGTTGTTCTGGTTGGGTCTTTTGGCCACAGCAGTGAAAAGGTTGACTAAAACAATTGGGAACCACAGATCTAGGCCAATCTCTTAATTGTTCAGGTAAGCAAATTAAAATTCTCAACATAATTTAAGAAGCATATTAAAGTTAATTTGCAAAGTGAGGTCCTCCCCATTTATTTTTTTAAAGAGCATCCTACTTCAGTTCTCTGCTTGTGTCAGCCCAAACACCTTAGGGACTGTGTACTTGGAAAGGTCCAGTAATCATTTCCAGAAGCCACTGGAGTTCCTTGTTGATCATCTCAGAAATAATATTGTCTTTCTAGGGCACAGTGACTTCCTTTCTTTTATATTTATGCTGGAGTAGTCTATACAAATTTATTTTCCTGATCTAAAACCTCAGTGTTTTAGCTGTTAATCTCATTAACAAGAAAAGTTAGGTCACTTATTAATATTAGGTAGGCAAGAATATAAATGGAATCTGGGAAGCTTTTTATTTTATAATTTTGTTCACAAGACATAAGAGAATTTTCATGATACTTGCATCTTCACAGAGCTATATCTCATCATATTTCTGAATACATAGAGTATTCTTTTCTTAATGTTTTTATCTTATCATTTTGGGGACTGGTATGTATGGGATTTGTATGGATGGCTCTTGAAGTTGGGTATTATAACCCATCTTTGTTCTCTGCTATGCCTTTGCGTTTCATTTTTTCTGTCCCCTATCACTCACTCTGTGCAACCACCCCCCCAACTTCTTTCAACATATTCCTGTTCCCAGAAACAGTTTCCAAGATACACCTCTGGAAATTTCAGTTTACCTTCCTTTCAGTTTAGAAAATTCCATTGTATTGATACCCCAAGAAGCACTTTATAATGATGTCAATCATTTATATTCTAGTGTGAATAAGTTTTCAGGTTTATTTTTGCCACTAATATCTAATTTCCTGGAGAGAACATGGAGAAAAGTATATCAGAGAAGGGTGCCATCAAGTGGGGAAAATGGCAAAAGAATGGAGAAGCTAAAAGCACTGAACATGAATTCCATCTACTTAACAATTTTGCTTAGGTCTGAGTGTTGTTCTGATTTTAAAAAATACATATCCATTTCAATTAGCTAATCAGACTTACCTGCAGACAACTTTGTATGACAAAAGAAAAATGAGTGTGATTGTGTTTGTTTTGTTTTGTTTTTTTAAACATAGAAAATCATACTTAACAAATAATCAGCACAAAGACTTCTGGTTAATCATGGTGGATTGAACAGATGCATTTGCTGTGATGCTTCTATAAACCTCACTAAAACAACATTAAAGGATTAAAAAGGAACAAACCCACAGAACAAAGAGAATGGCAGAGGAAATGACATACAGACAAAACATGTCAACCAAGATTGAGAAAGCAAATGAGTGATACCTGATTTATAACCTAATAGGCTTGACACTCAAGACTCTGGGTGGAGAGCCAGCCCGATGTAAGCCACTTCTCTGCAGATCCCCAGAAAGCCACAGAATTTTTTAGGGAGGAGAAGCCTCCCCAGGAGGGAGTATACTGACTTTGGGAGAATTGTTGGAAAGTCTTTACAGTTGGGGATCATCTCCACCATGACAGAGCAGGGCAGCTACTTCTTCCAGCCTTTCAGAAGAGTGAAGGTTTATTCTAGAGGGTGTGTAGTTGACTTTGAGACAGATAGAGAAAACCAAGCAAAGAGAAATATCTGGGGGAAAGTTATCATAGAAATGTATGGGCTTTAGTTGTGCAGGTTTACAGTCACAATAATAAATCATAGAATGTTGATTCATTATGCTATAACCATATTGAGAGAAGGGAAAATGTTCGTTTTGTGGGTGGGGTGGGAAGGTAAGAAATAGCAGTCTTGTATAAGAAGTCAGTCTGGGGGTGTGGCTCACAAGAACCCAGGGTCTCACAAGAGCGCTTGTGAGACCCTGGGTTCCATCTTCAGCACCAAAGGGATTGACGGGGGGGAGTAAAAAGGCTATATTTAAAACAGAAACAAAAAATCAGGAAATAGTTGAATAAGGAGGTTATTTTGAAACACAGCCAAAAAGATTAGGAGTGGAGCCTACACAGAATGAGATTCCAGCATGGGAAACACACTCCCTATAAAGTTTTAAGTGTAACTGAAATCTTTTGTTTTCATTTTGGGTTGTTATTTACTTATTTTTTTAGTACTGGGGATTGAATCCAGAGGTGCTCTACCACTGAGACATATCCCCAGCCCTTTTTAAGTTTTATGTTGAGACAAAGTCTAACTAAGTTACCTAAGCTGGTCTGGAACTTGGGACCCTCCTGTTTCAGCCTCCCAAGTAGCTGGGATTATAGGTGTGTGCCACTGCACCCAACCCTTTTCTTTTATATGAAAAGAGGTAACTGAAATACCTAAATTACTGTTTGTAGTAATTACTATAGTAGTATTGTTTGTTAGAAACTCAGAGGATTGCTTTGTGTAAAAATATTTTCAGGGAGGAAAGCCTGGGCAATCCTTGATAGTGCACAATTTAATATAATAAATAGAAGCCCTTTTGTGTAGTTCAGATTACCTGATGCATGTATGATGATGAAGATTGACAGATCTGGTGTGGTTTGGAGACCTGTGCCAATCTGACTTGCCAGGTGGCTTTGGGCATGCCTCTTAAATGTTGTAGACCTTATACCATGAATGTTTGTCTAGATTATTTCACTTTCAATTCTAAAAATATCCAGAAATTAATAGGAAAAATCAGGTTATTTAGGAATTATGGAAGGTTGTTGATTACCCTGAACTTTAAAATAAGTAATAGATACTTAGAGAAATTTTTGAAACTGTGCCATGGAGGAGGAATTGCTTCATACTCTCTATGGTAGAGGGGAGATTAAAATGCAATTTAGTTAATGATAGATGTTGAGTTTTGATTTTGGAAGACTGATATAAAATTAGCATTGTAAAATTTTGTGTATAAAACAGAGCCTGGTAGTAGAGATGATGTGGTGCATCTCATGAGCATCTTGGTCATGATGATACATAAATTCAGGAACCAGTGCCAGGGTTGGAAATCCTGAACTATAATTGACACATTGATGGAGGCCAGGAGTGGGTAAGTATGAGAGTTAAAAACTCTTGGGGGGGGCAATCATGGGGTCCTCATGCTTTTGTGAATCATCTCCAAGAGCTCATCCAGGTTCTCAAAGCAAATATTGGAGAAAATAATCTCCTGCCTCTGGCAGGTAAAAAGGAAAAAGAGCCATTTTGAAATACACCAGAGAATTCTGTTCTAAATGAGGTCAGCCCTCAGCAGAATCTACTGAGCACAGCTTAACTGCCTGGGGCAAGGAAATATCCAACTCCAGTTTACTCCATTTACCCCATCCCACCTAAGAGTAGAGCAGAAGTTGAAGAACACTTGTGAAGTTCCATCTAAGGTGAAGGCTCACTAAAAGACTGAGACCTAATCATAGGATTAGAGAAGCCTTCTCCCTCCACAACCTGTACCATGTTACTAAAGGCCTGTTTACAGCAGATCTTTTTACCCAGTACATTTTGTCTGGCTATCAAGAAAAAATTGCAATATGCATCTTTAAAAATAATAGTTCAAAGAAACAGGGTGAACACCAGAACCAGATTAATATACTAAAGACACTAATAGATAAAATAGTATGCATAAGCAAGTGGGCAAAGTAAGCAGAGCAATGGAAATCCTAAGAAAGAAATAAAGGAAAGGCTAGAGATCAAAAACACTGTAACAGAAATGAAAACACCTATGAAGGGTTGATTTGTAGACTGGCCACAACTGAGAGAAGAAACTCTGAGCTTCAGATATCTCAACAGAAACTCCCAAAACTGAAAAGCAGAATAGAATATCAAAGAACTGTGGCACAACTACAAAAGGTGAAAATGCCAGAAGGAGACAAAGACAGACAACCACAGAACGATTGAAAACAATTTTTGAGTATTTCCTCCAAATTAAAATCAGGTGCCAAACCACAGTTTCAGGAATCTAAGAGAACAAGCTGGGTAAATGACAAAAAACAACATCTAGGCAGATTATTTTCGAACTGTAGAAAAATTAAAGATAAAGAAAAAATTCTGAAAGATGTCAAAAGTCGCGGAAAACCCCACTTTGCCTCTAGAAGAGCAAAGATATGAAATATAGTGGAATTCTCTCCAGAAACTGTGAAATCACAAAGAGTGGGGTGAAATATTTAAAATAAAGAGAGTGTAGTGAAATATTTAACATTTGAAGAGAAAATAACCATAAATCTAGAATTCTGTACCTTGTGAAATTATCCTTCAAAGTGATTAAGAAATAAAAACTTTCTCACACAAATGAAAATTCAGAAAATTTGTTGCCAATAGTTCTGCCTTGCCTTGTTAAAAAAAAAAAAAAGAAGAAGAAGAAGTTCTTTAGAGCTAGGTGCATACCTATAATGCCAGTGATTCAGAAGGCTACAACAGGAAGATTGCAAGTTCGAGGCCAGCCTCGGCAACCAGGACCCTCAGCAACTTCACAAGACCCCTCAGCAACTTAGCTGTCTCCAGATGAAAAATAAAAGGGACTCAGGATATAGTTCAGTGGTAAAAGTGACCCTGTTTCAATTCTCAGTACAAAAAGAAGGAGGAAAAGGAGAAGGAGGAGAAGAAAGAAAGAAAAAAAGTTCTTTAGAGAGAAGAAAAATAGTGTAGGTCAGAAATTTGGATCTACATAGAAAAAGGAACAAAGAAGGAAAATGTGAAATTAAAATAAAAAACTACTCTTTTTCTTATTTTTAATTGATCTAACATAATAGTTTGCTCAAAATAATAACAATGTATGTATGTATGCTTGTGTCTTTCTCTTGCGTTTGTATATATACACACACACATATGCTTATGTATATGCCATGTTTAAGTGAAATGAATGACAGCTATGATACAAGGAATGGGAGAGCACATTTAGGACCATTCTGTTATCATAAGGCAGGCACACTACCTGTGAAATGGTAGTGTTATTTGAAAGCGGGCTTAGATTAGTTATAAATGTGCATTGCAAACTCTAGGGCCACAACTAAAAGAGTAAAAGAGAAAGAAATACAAGTTACATGCAAAAAGAAGAGAAAATGGAATCATATGAAATACTTAGTTAAAACCATGAAAGCCAGAAAGAGAGTGAAAGACAAAAAAACAGGAACCAAAGAACAAGGGCCACTGTAGCAAGGACAGCAGCAAAAAACCAGTCACAAATATGGCAGCTATTAACGAAACTATATTAATAATTACTTTGAATGTCAATGATGAAAGACAACAATTAGAGATTGTCAGTGTGGATCAAAAACCAAGATCCAATTATATGTTGTCTACAAACATCCCACTTTTATAAATTAAAAGTAAGACATAGAGAAAGATATACCATGCTAACACTAATCAAAAGAAAGCAGGAGTAGCTATGTTAATTTCAGACAGAGCAGACTTCAGAGCAGGGCAAGTTATTAGGGATAAAGAATGGCATTACATAATGATAAAGGGGTCAATTATTCATGACTACATAACAATCCTTAATGTGTATGCACCTAGCAACAGAGCATCAAAGTACATGAAGCAAAACCTGATAAAAAGCAAGGAGAAATAGATGAATCCACCATCAGAGTTGGAGGCTTCAACGCCATGTCAGAAATGAACAGATCCAGCAGGCAGAAAATCAGTTAGAACATAGTTGAACTCAACACCATCAATCAACTGGATATAATTGACATCGCTAGACTACTTTATCCAATAACAGCAGAATACACATTCTAATCAAGGTCACACAGAACATTCATCCAAACAGATCATATTCTGGGCTATTAAGTGAACCTTAATAAATTGAAAAGAGTAAAAAATAAAACAACCCTTCCCCCTGGGTTTTACATATATACCTAGTGAGAACTTTATCCTAGTTCATCTCCAGATTTTTAACAAGAAGAAAGCATAATCCCTGTTATAGTTATGTGATGCATGTTAATAACAACTGTAGTATTTTGTTCTTTCTGGGGACTCCTTGAGACTTTTGTAATAGGAAGAACAAGACATACCAACTCTTCGATTCCTGCTTTTAGTTCATCAAACCCCTAGAATTAACATGGATATCTTGTTGCCCTCCAGTCTGCCTCAATTCATCTGCTCCTGCTCCAGGAGAGGAGAGTTCTTACCTACGGTTACATGCTTGGCTAAATGTAATACTAATTTTCAGTGATTCAAAACCTATACCTGAAATGCTGCCTCAGAATCACCTTTGGCCCCAGAGTAAGGCCTGCAGGAAGATAGCCCTTTCAATTTTTCACACATAGTTTTAATTATATATATTTTTTGGTCTAATTGGTTGTTCACAGCATCAGGAAACCTACAAAAATGTAATAGATGAAGCAGAAGAAAGATTAGGCAAAAATCCTCTTTGAGGAAGTCAGATGAGGACATTGAGGGAGGCACTCAGTTTATTCAGGGGAGAGGTTCCAAAAGGCTTCCAGCCCAAGATTGGGATGTGTGTAGGATACTTATAACTTAAAAATTGGTGCATTTCTGGTATGATTGATTTAATTAATACATCATAAAAACTGTAGAGATACAGAATTTTTATGAACTTCTTTTAAATGATTCTGAAAATACATATTTAAAAAATATTTATACTTCTAGATGGACACAATACCTTTATTTTACTTGTTTATTTTTTATGTGACGCTGAGGATCTGACCTAGAGCCTCACACATGCTAGAGCAAGCACTCTACCACTGAGCCACAACCATAGCCCCTGAAAATACATTTTTCAATGCCAAAGGTGTTTTTTTTTTGCAGGGTAAGGAGTAATTATGGATGCTTCTCTACTTATGATAGAGTAACATCCTGATAAGCCCATGATGAATTGAAAATATTGTAAGTCAAAAGTGTGTTTAATGCACCTAACCTATGGAGCATCGCAGCTTATCAATACAGTGACCCTGAAGGGCATTAATTGTTCCCTTCTCTGAAACTGGGAGCTGTGGCTCATTGCCACTGCCCAGCGTGGACAGAGTATCGTATAGCATTTCACTAGCCCCGGTAAAGACCAAAATTCAGACTATGATTTCTACTAAATGAGCATTACTTTTGCACCATTGTGGAATGGAAAAGTCATGAACCAACCATCCTAAGTCAGGACCATCTCTATGTAATTTTCTCTATTTTTTAAAGAATTGGATCCAGCACTCTTAAAAAGAAGGAAATATAAAGTTTATCATGTACTATGTGAGATATATTAAAAGACACAAAGGTTTTCAAATGAAAATATGTTCTTAGGTAAATAAATCATTTTTTATCATGAAATTTGTGTTATTCTAACCAAAACGTATTTATGATAGTACAAACCATGTAACACTCAGAATCTTAAATCTGCAACACATACAAAATATCCCAAGATCCAAGTTCTACCTATTCAAACTCTGACAATTAAAATTTATTGCTAAATTCTTCAGTTAGTGGCTATAAATGGTATGCATTACATGGCTTTAATTTGTTCTTATTAGAAAGAAAATAACTCTTAGAAAATTGCGTGAACATTGAGGGTAGCTTTAGAGCCTAGTTTTGTTTTTAAATCAGTGAGGTTTTCTCTTTAGCGGTGGGTCTCAAATGTCAGCGTGCATCAGAATCACCTGATGAGAGAACACAGCTGGCAGGGCCTGGCCCTGGAACTTTCTGATTGAGTAGCCAAGATGCGTGTGTGGTCAGGGGTGGGGCCTGTAATGTGAATGTCAAACCAGTTCCCAGGTGAGGTTGATGCTGCTGGTACCTGGAACACCCTTGGAACCATTGCTCAGTAGAATTGATGAACACATTTTTCCTCGACTCATGCCAATGGTGACTTCATTTTGTTGGAGGCTTTGTCATAATTTTTTTTTTCTGTACCAGGGAACCTGCACTAAGCTGCATCTCCAGTCTTTTACTTAATTTGAGACAGGGTCTCACTGAGTTGCCTAGGCTGGCCTTAGTCCCCCAAATAACTGGGATTATAGGTAGCTGCCACGGTGTCCAGCAATTCTGTTGGTTCTAAAAAATATCTTCAAGAACAGTTTTATCTGTTTTTAGTATTTAAGTCAAGAAATTCCATGCTAATAGCTTCAATCATTTTCAGTTACCTTCTTTTGACTTTGAAATAGTGAGGAGGTAGCCCTGCCCACCGCCACTGTCTGGTTACACTAATGCCTGTAATGATGGAAAAAAACATATCTGATTACCTGATTAATGTTAGTTAGATGACTGATGTATCATAATGTTTGGCCCTGTTTCCTGTTTTCCAGCTTGATTATCTAAGGATGGCAATGTTTGTTTTTTGAAGTATTTGTTTACATGAGTGCTTAGGGGTGTTGGTATCTAGCCTATAAAACTTACTTTGGCCAACTGACAGAAACGTTATAGGATTCATCGTGAGTAACCAATAAATTAATGTAGGTGAAAGGATTAGTTAATTAGCTCTAATCTTGGCAGTAAGAATCATTAGCGTTTAATGAGAATGAATAATTTCATAAGACATGGAAATATATTGCCCCAAGCCAAATAGTTTATAACCCTAGTATCACAAATTGCTATTTGAAATTAATGAGTGACATTTTCACATATTGTTAGATGATCTATAATATTTTTTATGTTATACCTCTAGGTCCAATAGGATGTATACGAGGGTCACGCAATTTCATTGTAAATTAATACAGTTAACTAGTCCTGAGATTTTGTCTAACTACAAATTGCTGCCTGCCTATCTTCCCTTCCTGTCTAACTTTGATTTTAGGTTAAAATTCATTCCTCAGAGAGAATCTCTCTGCTCTCCACCATTTATCCTCCATTTCACGCTGCCTGTGTGTGTGTGTGTGTGTGTTGCTGGGGAAGGACCCCAGGGCCTCTCTCAGGCACACCCAGATACATCCCTATCCCTAACCTTCATTCTGTCTCATGGTGCCTGGTTCTTCACCCTTATGGAACACCCTCACTGCAATTTATAAGTATGTATTTAATTGTATGTTTTTACGTGGTGGTTGATATTTCTCTGTTGCTGGTGTCGTGAAGGATAGAAAACAAAGGTGAATGATTTAATGAATGAAGGTTGCAAGTGTAAGGAACACCGGATACCCCAAAGACTCAATTTTCTCTCTTAGCTATAAATACCCCAAGGATTAGCTGGAGTCATCAGGTTAAATGAACTTGAAAATTTCAACAGCTAATATCGAAGTCCTCTTAAAAGTCATGCCATGTTGCCTACTATTACCACAGACGTTGACCTGAAAAAAAGCCTACATAAAACCAAATACTTCTGCAGTTCACATCCTTTACTTTGATCATTGTACTGAATAAAGATCAGTTATGATTGTTTTCCTCCCTTAGCTACCATTCTTATATGAACAGAATAGTAAAGCTGAAAAATAAATCCTAATGTCACTTTCAATGTGACATTGGATCAAGGGGCACCAGTTGATGCTGCCTTGTGTGACTCTCTGTGTTTTAGCAGAGTTATTTTGTAATGACACTTTATTTTCAAGAACCATAACTAGTACAAAATATACCTAACTCAATCCATAATGAGACAGCAAACATTGCTTCTTATCCTAGTTTGAAAACACTGCTACTTTACACAGGGCACAGTTGCTTTCTGAAATGTGAATATCAAATGTGATGGGGCAGGTTCAGGAATGGTCCTGGATGGTGAAAAGTGGATATCACCATTCTAGTATGACATATAATCCCCACACCCTACTTTGACAGGGCCTCAATTCTATGGCTTCCAAGCTCTCCCCCTCCCATCTTATATAGCATTGAAATTTTTGGGCAGGGTGGGCTTGAACTTAGGGTCTTATGCAGGCTAAGCTGGTGCCCTACCACTGAGTGACACCTCCAATTTTGTCTTCCCAAAATATAGCTCTGATGATGCTATGACACACCTCTACTCCCTGAACCTTTGGAAGGGTGGCTTCAGAATCAAGTCTAAACTCCTTAAGACTCAACCAATATTTCCATCCTTAAAACTGTCAACTTTCAATGTCGCCCTTGGCTCGTTTCCCTCACTATGATATATTGCTTCCTTCCTGGGTTATAGCTCCACCTCTTACTTCTATATCCCAAATCCTGCTACCCTGCAAGGACCTCTTTAGTTGTCTTGTCCTTTATGGAGACTTTCTGAGCACCCAGCCAACCCCCACAGCTGAAATAGCATTTTGTATCAAGGTTATATAACACAACCTCTACTCTATCTTATGCTTATTTATATTGATTATTTATGTCTAATTTCCCTTAATTTGAAAAAATGGTCTTTGAAAATTTCATTTGTTTCGTTTTCTCACCTTCCCAAAATACCTAGTATAGTTCTAGTATTACAGAATGCTGCAATGCCAAAGAAATTAATTGTGAAATAAATACCGTAATATAGTAATCAAACACTATTAGTTTCAACATAAATCTATTTGTTTTCTTTCACATTTGCATTATAAAATATGACCTTATTTAGAATTATGAATATGAGTAAATATCTATATTTGATTTCTTTATCCCAAAAAATGCTCTTTGTAAAAAGAGGCAAATTATTACTTTGTGATTTATGTTAGAAATGAAAAAACTTATGAATTAAACGCTAAAGTAGATATAAATATTTACTTCTAGGATGATCATCCAGGGTAAATATGTTTTATCATTTTATATAAAATACATACAAGTTTGAAGTAAAAAGGAATTTATTTTAGTAATGTGAAAATTGGTAATTTTTTGGCCTAATCTATCAAATGCTAGAAAGACAAATGCATGAATGCTATCAAACTTGATGAATCAAGCAGAAATTTCCAGTTAATATAATGGAATTAAAATTAATATTTTTTGGGGCTAAGGTTGTGGCTCAGTGGCAGAGTGCTTGCCTCGCACGTGTGAAGCACTGGGTTCGATCCTCAGCACCACATAAAAATAAACAAAATAAAGACACTGTGTCCATGTATAACTAAAAATACATATATATATATAAAATTTTTTAAAAACAAAAAAAATTAATATTTTTCCATATTCTTATTGGTGCATTATAATTATACATAATAATGGGAATCATTGTTATGAATTCATACATGCATACAATATAACAATATAATTTGATCAACATCATTCCCCGGTACCTCTCCTTTGTCCCCATCCTCCCTCCCAGGTCCTTTTCTCTTATTCTACTGGTCTCTCTTCTATTCTCATGAATAGGCATAGAAATATCGATGGGCCTAGACTTTAAATATTGGAAGGATATACAAGTCTAAACTTTGTCCTTATAGAAAATAAATACATGACATAAATTAATATGTTCACATTTTATATTATAGTGTGCTTGGTACACAGATGCTGAAATCTTATTGTGTTACTATTTAAGCAAACTTTGCTAAGTCAGAATGACAAATGAGGGGAATCTGAACATGCCACCTCAATATTTACTACTTTAAACTGGGTGCAGTGGCACACATGTGTAATCCCAGTGACTCTGGAAGCTGAGGCAGGAGGATCACAAGTTGGAGGCCAGCTTGAGCAATTTAGCAAGATCCTACCTCAAAATATAGACAGATAGATAGATAGATAGATAGATAGATAGATAGATAGATAGATAGATAGACAGACAGACAGATAGATAGATAGGAAGGACTGGGGATGTAGCTCAGTGATAGAGTGCACCTGGACTCAATCCCTAGTAACACACACACACACACACACACACACACACACAGAGCTACTTTATCACATTGATTATTTTGGGCTAAAGGCAATTGAGAAAGGCAGAAGCAAAAGGACTCTCTGCCCCCCACTTTCTACCTAAAAGCAGAGCATAAATTTCCAGTAAGAAAGGTGCCCTCCCTGTAACAGGCAAAGGGGAGTAATTTTACCACTGGAGACAGAAAGTCAATGTGCAGATGAATCTGTACAAATGAATCTTATTAAAATAATCCTATTGTTTATTAGTGTTCCCACATATATTTCCTAGTCACTTTCCCACAATTTGCCACCCCTAGCCCCAACCCCTTCTTCCTTTGTCTTGTCATGCATGCATAAAGATACGATGTAAGCTCTCAGTTCTAGCTGCTGCTTCTTCAGGTCTTTACCTCTTTTCTACAAAATCCCCTGAATACATGTAAACTGCTAACATCAGATAAAATCTACATGCTTTCTTCCTGTTAATTTTTTTTTTAAAGCCCAGCCACAAACCTAAAAGAATAGGACAAAACGTTTTTTCTTTCTTTACACACTTATTTTATGACTAAAACTTGTCTTCTTTCCCTCAAAGCCTGGTGTGTATGTGGTGGAGGGTGTGAAGGGGTATTGGCAATAAAGCCTCTAAGCATAGAAGAAAGCGGAATCTGCTCAAACCTGTGCAATTATAATTTACTGAGGGATCGAGATCAGATACTCACCCCTCAGCTCCACCTTCAGTGTCTTTTCTCAATGCCATTGACCTCTATTCAGAAGACTTGTTATCACCTTAGTTAAGTTTTCCTGTTACCTTCCTCAGCACCAGTTCTGCATTTCCCATCATATACTGAAATTAGATGTCCTCTTACTAAATTCAATTCAATTCTACATCTTCAATACTGAACTCATCATGCCCTGATCCATTCCTCCAATCCTGCTTATCTTGACTTGCCAAACTCAAGACTGCCTCTAAAGAATGTTAGAGTAACTGCCTCACTGTTTCCACTCTGCCCTCACATTCCACGCCACTGTCAAATTAGCTGCTCTTCAAACCACAAATCACATTATCTTTGTTAAAAAATGTTCCTTTGTATTGATTAATGTTCAAACTTCCAGTCTCAACTTTAAGGTCTTCTACCAGGAGAGACCACTATGACATTAGCAATATACAAGCTGAGCCCACATGGCTAGAATGAAGCAAACTGCAAGGTCTTTCTAGAGCTTTTGAGACGACCTGATGAGGTAGGTCAGGAGCAACCATCACATTGGCTTTTATCTCTGGCACTGGTGTTCAAAACAAAACAAAAACTAATGAGCGTGTTCTGTCCTTTGCAATGCCTGGCATTCTTATTTACTGGTAAATATTGAAGTTCCAGGCTGTGTCAATTTAGCACACTATTAACAAACTTACTGTTAAGTGTTACATACAGAGAAAAAGAGTTAAATGGAAATCTGACAGATTTTCAACCAAAATAAACTATGGAGGGGGAAAAGGGCAGATGGCATGGGACAGCTATTTGAATGGCTGGTATGATTTAGTTTGCCTCTCTATATTGATCAAAATCACACAAACAAAATTTTCAAGCTCCGCTTTGCCTGAGGAATCACATCTTTACTTGGATTCTCAACAATCATTTAGAGACAGTTTTAAACATGAACTGGAGAAGAAAAAAGTTCCTATTTGGTTCATCCACAGTTTTTAACTTCCATGTCCAACCAACCCACAATAACACTGACAGGAGTTGAAATTTTTTTTTGTCAATATTGAAATGCTTCATCTTTTTCTGGTGCATACAAGTCTCACATAATCACGTGATATGTTATTTTAAGATTCTAGTCATTTTAAAGTAATAAAAGAAGTGCTGTAATTGCTTGCTCTGAGTTTTAATCATCCAAATATGACTGAAGGGACTAGGTATAGCTCATTGGTAGAGCACTTGCCTAGGATGTGCCAGGCCTTGGGTTTGAGCCTCAGCACTACCAAAAAAAAGCACAAGAAAATAAAACCTAAGATTTAGCTTCTTAATCAGATAGCTTTCCTATTACTTGTGTTAAATATTGATGCCAAAGTTAATTATTCACCGTTTACAAATGCTCGGTTAACAATAAAAGGATCATCTCACTAATTTGCAGATATTTTTGTTTATTAACTTTATTCCATCAATCTATTACATTTAGGAATGGCTATTATTTAAGTGTGTTGGTTTGTTTTTTTTTTTTTGGTACCAGGGATTGAACTCAGGGACACTCGACCACTGAGCCACATCCTGGCCCTATTTTGTGTTTTATTTAGAGACAGGGTCTCACTGAGTTGCTTAGCGCCTCGCCATTGCTGAGGCTGGCTTTGAACTCGCGATCCTCCTGTCTCAGGCTCCCTAAGTGCTGGGACTACAGGCGTGTGCCACTGCATTCGGCTGTGTTGTATTTTTTAAAATATTTTTGTTATTGATGGACCTTTATTTTATTCATTTATTTATGTGCAGTGCTGAGAATCGAACTTAGTGCCTCACACATGTGAGGCAAGCTCTCTACCACTGAACTACAACCTCAGCCCCTTAAGTGTGTTGTATTTTTAAAAGACAGGAAAACATGCATATTTATTTTATCTAAAACTCTTCAGCTTGACTCCTATACTCCTCCACCGTCAAGGTGCTATGAGACCAGTACCATGCAGCCCCCCAGTAGCTTTTCTTTTTTTGTAAGACCTACCTAGAACTCTGACTAGGATTGGAAAATTTTCATTCTAGTCCTAATTCTGTTTCCAATTAATTGTACTTGCTTATTATGTATTTATTATGTTTTTAATAATGTATAAAACTCCCTCACACCAACTATGCAAAACAAAAGTTAGGACCTTGACAACCCAAATCTTAACCATATGGCATCTCCCCCATCTCATCTCCTTGCCTTTTCTGACCTGTAAGACTCTTTTTTAATTATTATTAATTTATTTAAATGAATTTCAAGTCATAGTACATATATAGAGCTCAATTTTTCCATTTCTCTGGTTGCAAACCAGATAGAGTCGCACCGTTTGTGTCTTCATACATGCACCGAGGGTAGTGATGACGATCTCATTCAACCATCTTTACTACACCCATTTCCCTTTCCCTCCCCCCTTGTAAGACTCTTGTTTGGAATCTAGTGTTCAAACTTTCTTTTTTCCTCCCATTTAACATAGCTTTATTGCATCTATATGTTTTCTTGAAAGTGTTTTCTGTTTTAGTTGTTTTTAACCTTAAAAAGGTTTTGGTCTACCTCCTGACTTATCCTTCATGTGCCAGTGAGTTATTATTGTTGAAGCTGATTTGGGGGAAGTTTTTCTGGAACTTGCAACATGAAACTCATGAGTCAATGGTCAAGCTTAACTTGAAATGAAGGATAGTCTCCACATGAATTTAACTGACCTGAGAGTGTTTGCAGATGGTCCACAGTAATGTTCTTATGTATCACTTCTTACACAGAAATGATGGATTCCTAGAACTGGATGTAATTCTACTATCTCCTAGACAGAATTTTCAGCTAGACTATCTCAATGTTAGTACTGCCTCAATTTATGGAGTTTTCCCACTATTCCTAAATTAAAGGTTTAATTTAAGTATGGTGGGAGTGAAGGGAAGAAATCCAACTCTTACTGAAACGGAAACCCATCCCCACTCCTATTCTTTGTTTGTTTATTTGTTTTGCTTTTCCATGCTCAAGGAGGATGGAGAACAACATGAAATTTCTTTCTTCTTTTTACATTAGGGGAACTTTGGTTTTGAAGATACAGTTTAGCTATTGACGTTAGGGAAGATGACTATTCTGTGGCAGATTTGCTGATGTTGGAGTACAAGAGCTAGATGAATCAGTGGGCTAACTCAGGATGGCAGTTTTTTTTTTTGTTGTTGTTGTTGTAGATAAAGACACATATCTTTATTTTATTTATTTATTTTTTATGTGGTGCTGAGGATCGAACTCAGTGCCTCATGCATGCAAGGTAAGCGCTCTACCACTGAGCCACAATCCCAGTCCCAGGATGGCAGTTTTTATATTCTTGCCAACAATGAACTAATTAGTTACTTACTTTATTTATTCCACAAACATTTATTAAATATCTAACACGTGATGGTATTTAAAAGGGTACTTGGGATTTGTTTAAATGAAGAATAGGACATGCAGACTCTGAAACAACAGTCACAAGGAATAAGTTTATACTCCTGGTTTCCTGAAGCAGGAGGCACGACACATCACTCATGGAGCCACATGGGAAGGCACTGAGGGTGGATCAGGGAGCGAAGGGAATGAGAGGGAAACATGGGCAAGAGCCTTTATTGGGGTTCCCACAGAAAGAACTGGTGAGCAGAGGAAGCAGGCTTAGGATTGGCTAGTGTGAATAGTATTGGTGGGCTTTGGCTTTCTGGTAACTGGCCCTGGTGTGATTAGAACCAGGCAAGAGTGACTTGGAATATAAAAGCCCAATAAAGGAGGTGATTAGGGGTATGGATTTTGGTTTAGTCTGTCTTTACCCTCTAGGAATTAGCTAACCCCAGGAAGGATAGTCTCTCCAGCATCAGCCAAGTCCCAGATGTCAAAGCATCAGAACAAAAAGATATGCTTAATATAGACAGGTATCATATTGAATAGTGACAATGAAAAAGATATGGTACCTGGCTTCAGAGAGCTCACAATCTGGAAAGAAGACCGACACAGACTTGTGTTGGTAGAACAGTGCAGAAAGTACAGTGGTGGAGATGTGTCCTGAGTACCAGAACCAAAAAACAGGTATCAAGCTTAGGTGGAGGGTCCTGGAAACAAGAAAGCCATTAAAAAAAGTGCTCAGAGGAATGGATGAACAGTAGATTGGAGGCAGACAATATGGTTTCTATGGTGACCACAAAATGTGGTGCTCAAATTTAAAAACTGAGGCAGAGGCAGAAAGGATTGAAACCAGCTGGCAGAGACCAAATCAAAAAGGACTTTTTATTACTTGAGATTCTTATTCTGCAGATCAGGTCATGATGAATTATGTTCTGAACACCACTTATGTGCTGCAGAGTGGTAAGGTTGGTTTTATTGTTTTTGTAAAAGAACTTTATTCAAGATGATTTTGATAACGGTAAGACTAGTGCAAGAGAGACTGATCTCAACTCCCAGGTGCTGATGTTTTAAATCATATTCTTCTCCAATGCAAATCCGCATAATGAAGGTCCTGAAAAGTAAAAACCAACCAAACCTGTGTTTCACTTAACTCAGTGACACTTAGATGCATTTGATGATAAAACCCCCTTTCCTCTCGTTTAGAACACAGTACACACCTTAGGAAATACTCCAAGTGACAGTGATCCACAGAACAGTTTTACACCAGGGGGACATTATTCGTTTTGAATTTTAGATTGCTTTATAAATGGTTTCACCTCCCTGAAACAGCAGTAGTGATAGGAATGGAGAAGCAGAGACAAATTTCATAATTATTTGGGAGATAAAAGAGCAGTGCTTTACTGATTTAAAAAAAGATACTGACCCTAGATTATGGGAAGGATTATGACATTAGAGTTTCAGGAGTCTTTTCTGACCTTCAGGTAGATATGCCAATCAGGCAGTTGGGGTAAGATTTGGTGTAAGAGATGCATATTTGAAATTATAGAAATATTTTTTATTTCAACAGGAAAAAATTTCCAGAAAGCATAGTATTTGACATTGGACCCCAGGGAACCTCAACTTTCTATCTCTCTCTCTCTCTCTTTCTTTCTTTTTGGTGATGGGATCAAACCTAAGGGATCTGGCATGCTAAGTAAGTATTCCACCACTGATCTATACCCCCAGTGCTGGAAACTTCAACTCTTAATCAAGAAGAACAAGAAGGTTCGGTGAAGGTAATAGGCAAGAAATGGTCAAAGAGTTTGTAGGAGTTTCAAAGGCATGTAATGTCATGGAAGATAAGAGAATGGGAAATTGATGTAAGGAGCAATCTGCAGATTCCCATTCAATAAGAAATTACAGTGGTGTGCTAGCACAGCTTATAATAGTTCATAAGAGCCAATGCTAAAATTTTCAGAAGTTTTACAAGCCAGTCTACTCCAGTTTGGTAGCTAAAATTTGCCATGGCAAGGGTATTTGCACCAAGAGCAAAATATGCTACAAATTCAGGTTCCCCTGGTCTGCCCCTCGAGCTGATTATTCAACACTTCATTGGATAAACACTAGAAGATGCTCTTTGTATTTGTCAGGTAGGAAGTCATTCTAGAGGCAATCTAAAATTACTTCTAAGTAGACATTTAAGTAGGCAGCTAAGGAGTGAGTGGGAGGCAAAGAAATGGAGAAGCTTAATGACAAAGGAAGATATAAATTATGTAATAGCCCTAGGGTAACATGAAGTCACCGGAAAAGAGAAGCAAGCATATTTATAGCACAAAGGATGTTTCTAACACTGAGAGAAAGTCTGAGAGAGGGGTGCAAGGAGACACAAGGTGAAGGTCTCAGGCAAGGGAGGAGAGGATGGGATTCAGGGCTCTGGTGTACGAGTCCTCGAATACAAGGAGGAATGGCTTGTCATCCACAATTGCAAAGAAGATGGAATCTCTGAGAGGAACCAACATTTGCCATTCAAACTTGAGCTTGAGCTTGTGGGGCTTCACATCTCATTTTACATAACCTTGATTGCTTCTGATTTGTAAGCTAATGATTGCTATCACTCATTTTTCCTTTGGGCAAAAGTAAGGATCTTACTCTTAGTTACCCACATACATTGCAAGTTTTGAAAATTATTTTAATAAGCATTTAAGGAGAAATCAATGCATGAAACAGGAATATAAGCATAGAATCATTTAGGTGGATATATTGACTTTCTTAGTTTCTGGATTTGATTGGGTAATGAATTCATCCTGGATTTAATTTGTTACCCCAATTTATCTTGCTTCTCCTGCCATTTCCACTAGCCCAGATTCAGGTTGCTGCTTATGTTAGTACATTTCTGAGCTTACAGAGCCCTCTGACAAAGGGATATGAAATCAGGACCATCGATGCCATCTTGTTCCTTATTATCACTTTAAGTTCTAGTAAGAAAAACAAATCATTGGGACTGGAAGAAAAGATTTGTGAGTGCATGTTCTGAGCCAGGATTGTGTCTTATTCATCTTTATATCCTCATTCATCCATTTATTCATTCAATAAATATTTATTAAGAGCACACTATTTTCCAGGCAAAATGCCATAGGCAAAGAATGATGGAGTAAACACATAGAGCTTTTAGTATAATGGGAGGGATATATATTAAGTAGACACACACACACACACACACACAATTACAAAAGGTAGTAAATGCTTTGAAAGAAAAATGAAGAGTTAAATTAAATATTAAGACAAGAGAGAGCTGACTGACTATATTTCTGAATTGTGATAGGGCTTCTCTGAGACGGTTCTGATAACGTGAAGAATGAGTAGTTTTCCAGGCAAAGTATGAGGCAAAAACCATTCCAGGCAGGAGGAACCACCACTGAAGGGACCTGAGGCAGGAAAGCTTTGTCGTCTTCAGGAAAATAGAGGAAAGGCAGTGTGAGTGAACTCTAACGAGAAAAGAAGAGATCCAAGAGGTAGACTCCATTAATGTTTTCAAATTTTATTCTAGGTAAAATTATAAATCAGTGAGGGTTTTAGATAAAGCAATGACATAACCTAAATTGTATTTTTAAAACAGAGTAGAGTTCAGGAGTTCATTTCAAGGATAATTTACTTGATCAGATGAGACAGTGGAGGCATAGACCAGAGAGTTTGCCTTGGAAAAAGAGAGATGGGCAATATTCAGTTTAGATTTTTTAGAGAAACTACTGGCACATCACACTCATCCATTATTTTGCCATATGTTTTAGATAAGACAATAAGACAAGAAAAATAAATTAAGGGTAAAACAACTGGAAAGTAAAGAACAAAATTGTCATTATTTGCAGATGAAATATATTGAGAGCCAAAAAACCTACAGAAAAGGCAGAAATTATGTAAGAATTCAGTAGTGTCTAAATACACTATTTAATTTTAAACTAAATAGAGATGTGAATACAAGAGAAAGGTGATGGTTAGAAAGTGATGGGATATTGGTTAATAAGATAAAAAGATGAGAAAGAAAAATAGGGTGAATAAGAGAAGAAGAAAGGAAGGACTGGACAAAAACTATTATAGTCTAGGGGATTTAAACTAGAAGTATAGAACATCATGGCTGGAAGAAGTCAGATGAAAGAGTGCTGTGGTACAATACTATTTCTGATCCAGGTGTGGCTTGACAGTGGTTACTGAGGTGGAAGAGAAGACAGTCAAGAGATTAAATGCTGGTAGGCGAGTCACCTGAGGATATATTGACCTGACTCAGGGTACTGTCAGGAATTGTGATAGAGAAAACCTAAGCCAAGTGCTTAGCCTTTCTTGAGTGAGGGGCAATAACCAAGGAACAGTGGGAGATTGCTGTGGGGAGGAGGAGAAGGAGGTATAAGCAGATGGTTGATTCTCAAAGGAATAGGAGTTTTATAAAAGAGAGCAGAAATATAAGCTGTTAGTGACAATAGGGAGGAAGGAAGGTGTTCAGATGGGTCCTTTATTTGAGAGGGCTACAGAAGCCATATAATATCCTTAAAGAACATCGAGAACTTCAGTATGGCAAGACATCAACAAGACCATTCAGTGATGAAACTAAAAATAGAGTCCTGCTATTACTGGTGAGAATTTTGAAGAGCCAGTGCCAGTGCATAATAGATGCTCGATAAGTGTTTGTTGATGGAATTAGTAAATTGACCAATTAGAAATGAATGCAGTAGATAAACCTGATTTATCTTGAGCCTATAACCCAACCCAATTTGTCACCACCAAACAGATTATTTGATTTGGAGTGGCTCAGCTTTGTTTGCTCAGTTGCTGAGGGTCTTGTTAAGTTGCCAGGCTGGACTTGAACTTGCTATCCTCTTGCCTCAGCCTCCTGAGTTATTGTGATTACAGACATTCACCACTTCACACAGTTGATTAGGGAAAAATTCTTTAAGTGTCTAGGCAACTACTATGGGGAAAAATCAAGATAGTCTCAGACTTATCTAAAAAAATTTTTAATGTCTGCAAACTGCTCAGAAAAAGATAAGGCACAAGACTATTTTCTCAGTCAAGCTGACATTCAAATATAAAGACAAGAGATAGACAAATAGTGTCAATCATAAACAAACTCAGGACCCACAGAATCAAAAACTAAGAAGTAAAGAGAGAAGCCACAAACCTAGATGCCCTTCAATAGATAAATGGATAAAGAAACTATGGTATATATACACATGGAATATTGTTCAGCATTAAAAGAGAATAAAATTATGGCATTTGCAGGTAAATGGATGGAGTTGGACAATATCATGCTAAGCGCAGTAAGCCAATCCCCAAAAACCAAAGGCCAAATGTTCTCTCTGATAAGAGGATGCCGATCCATAATGGGGGAGGGGGCATGGGAAGAATGGAGGAAGTATGTTAAAGGCGAGGGAGGAGAGGGGAGGGCACATAGGGGCAGGAAAGATGGTGGAATGAGATGGACATCTTTGCCCTAGGTTCATGTATGACTGCACATATGGTGCGACCCTGCAACGTGTGCAACCAGAGAAATGAAAAGTTGTGCTCCATTTGTGTACAATGAACACAAAAAAAGAATTTTAAGAAATGTTTAGTAAATAGAATGTATACTAACATTAAATAAATCTTGTAATCAGGAGTCCATTAATTTAAATATAGGATTGATTAAACAATTTTGGGAAGTGTATTTATAGAACATAAATGTTACAAACCATGATATTATAAAAAATGATGATGTAACAAGAAATCAGGTATGGAAAAGGCAACAGAAGGAAATGGAAGGAAGGAGGTTCATTTGTGGGCATTTCTTTGATCTTTCTCTATAACTGGGAGCCAACAGATGCAGTCTGATTTTGATAAATCAAGAAATGAGCTGGACATGGTGGTGCATGCTGGTAATCTTAGCATCTCAGGAGGCTGAGGCAGGAGGACTGCAAGTTCAAAGCCAGTCTCAGCAACTTAGTGAGGCACTAAGCAACTCAGTGAGACCCTATCTCTATTAAAATCTTTTTTAAGAAAAAGAAAGAAAAGAAATGAAATCCAGGCGTAATGGCACAGGCCTATAATTTCAGCAACTCGGGAGACTGAGGTAGGGGGATTGCAAGTTCCAGGCCAGCCTCAGAAATTTAGTGAAAACCTGGCTCCAAATAAAATAGAAGGGTTGGAGATGTAGCTCTGTGGTAAATCACCCCTGCATTCAATCTCTAGTACCAAAAAAAGAAAATGATGATAATAAATGTTATAATGACTGTTCAAAAAGTAGATAATATGCCTCCTCAATTACCCAAAGATCCAAAATTATCCAGAGAAACACACAAACACACACTCACACACCCCTCTAAAACCAAATACAGAAAAGACCATATATAGGAGTGTAGTGGTTATAAACAAAATCTTAAGATAAAATGGAATAAATACCTAACATGTCTTATATTAATATGTATAAATGAGAAAAAGGTATTCAATACAAAAAGTCATAGAATACATAGAAGAGAAAAATTCATAGAAGAGAAAAAGTCTAACCATACATTTATACAAAAGAAATACAGTAGAATTACAGAGGAAAAGCTGTTTTTTGGTGGAAAAATCCAGACAAAAAGTATATAAACCACTGACAAATATAGTAATAAAATGAAAAGAAAAAGGGAAAAAATAACAAATAGACAAAGTAATAAATGAAAAGGGTGAATAACATTTGGTATTGAGGAAATTTAAAAATCCTGAAAATGAGAAACTATCAATGAAGTGAACAGAGAGCCTACATTCTGGGAGCAAATTTTTGCCACACGCACATCAGATAGAGCACTGATCTCCAGGATATATTAAGAGCTCAAAAAACTTAACACCAGGGCTGGGGCTGTAGCTCAGTGGTGGAGCGCTTGCCTTGCATGCATGAGTCACCGGGTTCGATCCTCAGCAACATTTTCCACATATAAATAATAAATGAATAAAATAAAGATCCATCAACAACTAAAAAAAAATTATATAAAAAAAAAACCAACTTAACACCAGAAAAACAAATAATCCAATCAATAAATGGGCTAAGGAGCTGAATAGAAACCTCTCAGAAGATGATATACAATCAATAAACATATATATGAAGAAATGTTCAACGTCTCTAGCCATTAGAGAAATGCCAATCAAAACTACCCTCAGATTTCATCTCACCCCAGTCAGAATGGCAGCTATCCAAAATACCAGCAACAATAAGTGCTGGCGAGGATGTGGAGAAAAAGGTACACTTAAACATTGCTGGTGGGATTGGAAACTGGTGCAACCAATCTGGAAAGCAGTATGGAGACTGCTTAAAAAACTTGGAATG
>PVHX01015248.1:24740-47377 GCA_004024805.1 Geosciurus inauris
ACAATTGCAAAACTGTGGAAGCAACCCAGATGTCCTTCAATAGATGAATGGATAAAGAAACTGTGGTACATATACACAATGGAATATTATTCAGCAATAAAAGAGAATAAAATTATGGCATTTGCAGGCAAATGGATGGAATTGGAAAGCATTATGCTAAGTGAAGTAAGCCAATCCCAAAAAACCAAATGCCGAATGGCCTCTCTAATTAGCGGAAGCTGATGAATAAGGGAGGTGGGAATGGGAAACGTAAGAGAAATAGAGGAACACTGGGCGCGGCATGGGGGAGGTGGGGGGCAGGAAAGGGGAATGGGTATAGTAAAGATGGTTGATTGAGATCGTCATCACTACCCTTGGTGCATGTATGAAAACACAATTGGTGTAACTTTATCTGGTTTGCAACCAGAGAAATGGAAAAACTGAGCTCTATATATGTGCTATGATTTGAAATGCAATTAAATAAACTAAAAAAAAAGAAAGGAGCTCATTACAAAAATAAATAAATAAAGATGTTGTGTTCATCTAAAAAGAAAAGCAATTGAAAATAAAATTATTAAGATATGTGATTATTTGAACTATAGGAAAAAAAATCCTGAAAATACTTTTGAAAATACAAGTGAAAAATATCACACAGCAGAAAAGATAGACAAATCAAAACAAACATCAGAAGAGGCTGAAAAAGTTCCAGGCGAGTGTCATTAAAATCTCCAAGCAAAGATGGTTTCACTGTTAATTCTTTAACCATATTAAGAACCAAAAAAAAAAAAACAAACAATATTAAGAACCAACTAAGGGGGCTGGGATTGTAGCTTAGCAGTAGAGCGCTTGCCTCGCATGCGTGAGGCCCTGGGTTCGATCCTCAGCACCACATACAAAGCAATAAAATAAAGACATCGTGTCCATCTACAACTAAAAAAATATTAAAAAAAAAAAAAGAACCAACTAAGTCCAATAGAATTAAACTTTTCCAAACACCAACAGAGAAAACCCTTTATATTGTATTCATGAAAATTTAACACTACACAGAAACCTAACAAGACAGAGCAAACCTCGTGTTGTGAATGAGCTATGTCATTAACACAGACCAAACATGCTTGTGTCTTTCCACATGTCAGAATTTATTGAATAACATTAAATTCACAGGCTACACCACTTTCCTCAGTGACACCTCACTGAATACCTGTAGGTCACCTGGTGGTCATAGCCAAGCAATCACAAGTTCTTTTATTCCAATCTTAATGGCTAACATCTCTAACATTCAAGTCATTCATCATATTTTACACAATTATACAGAAAGCCTAAGAAAGGGTTAAGGCAGCCACAGGGGTTCAGGAGGCTGAACTGAGAGCAAAGACAGCAGATATAAATGCAAAGAGTCACTGTAGGTGATCAGATAAGATTATGAATTAGCCATAAACCCCGGCGTGCGGGACCACAGAGCTATCAAACCACAGGAACACATTCTAGGCCAAGATCCAGACAGAGAGCAACTTCTGAGTGTCAGCCTGGAGGTCAGCATGAAATGTCCAGTGGAGTGGGCTGTGAGTGGTTGTCATGGGCAGGAGAAACTGCGCTCCTCCAAACCCTGGTGACACATTGGGAAGTCTGTTGTTTGGGGTGATTTTCTTGGGCAATCTCCTGAGAGGTGACCAGGTGACAGGGTCAGGGTGCCACTGGGTCCAGTCTCAGGAGGTTCTTCCTTTTATGGGTCTTAGTTGAGGGGGTTCCTCTGGTGAGGTTAATAAACTCTCGGGTCTGGTGTTCCTGATAACGATTTAGAATCCACATGTCCAGGTACTCCTTGATTCAGTCTGATAAGTTGTGATTTGTCACTTTGTGCCTTATGGTGGTGCCAGGCAGATGGTGGTTGTTTACTTGTATAGGAAAGGTATAGCATCATTCTGTCTTGGCATTTGTACTGAAAATGGAGTAGCAGCTCATGGAAAGTGACTGCTTTACAAAATGTAGTAACCCAGATTTAGGCACAGCCTGAAAACTGCTGTTCTGCACATCATGAAATAACTCTGAGCAGGGCACAAATTGCTCTCATCTTACTCATTAATATTTATGCAAAACACCAATAAAACAATAGTTATTGCAACTTAGCAGTATTTTTAAAATATACTAATTAGTATTGTGTTGCCCCCTGGACTATCAGGGGGAGTCAACATTAGGAAAACCGTGAAATAGCCAGGCGTGATGGCGCAAGCCTGTAATCCCAGCACTTAGGGAGGCTGAGACAGGAGAATCGCAAGTTCAAAGCCAGCCTCAGCAACGGCGAGGTGCTAAGCAACTCAGTGAAACCCTGTCTCTACATAAAACACAAAAGAGGGCTGAGGATGTGGCTCAGTGGTCAAGCGCCCCTGAGTTCAATCTGCAGTACCAAAAAAAAAAAAAGAAAAGAAAACTGTGAAATACACCAAAGGAAAAAAAGTATGTATAATCACTTTAATGGATTGAAAAAAAGGTATTTGACAAAGTTCAGCATCTAATATGTTTATAAAAATAAAGAATAAGAATAGATGAAATTGTCAGGCATGGTGGCACAGGCCTATAATCCCAGCAGCTTGGGAGGCTGAGGCAGGAGGATTGTGAGCTCAAAGGCAGCCTCAGCAAAAGTGAGGCACAAAGAACTCAGTGAGACCCTGTCTCTAAATAAAATACAAAATAGGGCTGGGGATGTGGCTCAGTGGCCCAGTAAGTGCCCCTGGATTCAATCCCTTGTAAACCCCCGCAATCCCCGCAAAAAGAATAACATTAACAAAACACACATTTTTCTCATGTCCACAAGCACATTCTCCAGGATAGACCATATGGTTGTTAGGCCATAGTACAAGCTTAATTGAATTTTAGAGGACTGAAGTCATACAAATCCTCTTTTCTGCTAATAATGAAATGAAACTAGAATTTATAACAGAAGGAAAAGCTGAAAATTCACAAATATGTGAAAACCAAACAACATACTCTTGAACAGCCAATGGGCCAAAGAAGAAATAACAAAGCAAGTTAGAAAATACCTTGGGCTAAATGAAAACAAGACACCACATACCAAAACTTATGGGATATGATGAAAGTGGTGCTAAGCAGTGTTTATAGTTGTAAACATGTATATTAAAAGGTGGCCTCTGTAAATGTTAAGGAAATTCTCCTCCTTTCATTGAGTATTATATTTTGTCACATGCTTTTTCTGCATCTATTAAGATGATCATGTTGAGGTTTTCTTCTCTTCATTCTATTAAAGTGGAGGACTGTATTGATTGATTTTTCGTGTGTTGAACCATTCTTGTATTCCAGGAGTCAATCCTACCTGGACATAGTGTGTGATCCTTATAACATGCTGCTAAATCCACTCTGCTGTTATTTTGTTGAATCACATCAAGATTGATTAGGGATTTGGGTTTTTAAAATTTTCTTCCCTTGTGTAGGGTTGTCTGATTTTTGTAGCAGGGTCATGCTAACTTTATAGAATGTTAGAAAGTGTTCTATTTCTTTAGATTTTTGGATGGTTTTGAGAGAGACTGATGTAAATTCTTCTTGAAATATTTGGTTAATTCTTGTTTAAGCGTTTTGGTTTTAGAATTTGCCAGTGAAGCCCTCTGGTTCAGGACTTTTCTCTCTTGAGAGGTTTTTGATTACCGATTCAATCTCCTCGTTAGTTATACATCTATTCAAATTTTCTATATAATTATGATTCAGTTTTGGTAGACTGTATGTTTCCAGGAATTTGTCCATTTCAACTAGGTTACCCAATGAGTTGGTGTGTAATTGTTCATTATACTCTCTTATGTATTTTTATTTTTGTAACACTAGTAGTGACATCCCACTTTCATTTCTGTTTTTGGTAATTTGAGTATTTCTTAGATAATCTAACTAAAGATTTGTCAACTTCATCAATATTTTTCAAGAACCAACTTTTGATTTTGTTGATTTTTGCCATTGCTTTTCTATCCTCCATTTTATTTATATTTCTACCTTAACCTTTATTATTTCCTTTTGTCCACTAGTGTGAGGTTTAACGTGCTTGTCACTTCCTAGTTGCTTAAAGTGTAACATTGGATTACTGATTTGAGCTCTTCCTTTAAAAAAAAATATGTGTTTATAGTAATGATTTCTCTCCTAGCACTGTTTTTGCTCCATCCTATGTTTTGGTAAGTAGTATTTTGCTTGTTTAGCTCCACATGTTTTCTAATTTCCTTTGTAATTTCTTCTTTGACCCGTTGATTTGTTAAGAGTGTGCTGTTTAGTTCCCACATATTTGTCAATTTCCAGTTTTCCTTCTATTTTTTTTTATTTTAGTTTCATTCCATTATAGTGAGAAAAGATACTTAGTATGACTTAAGTCTTGTTAATTTATTAAGACTTATAGCCTATCATTTGGTCCATCCTGGAGAATATTTCATATAAACTTGAGAAAAACGCATATATTTTTATTGTTGAATGGCGTATTCTAAATATGTCTCTGTTACCTGTTTATTTATATATCTGTTATGATTTAGATATTAGGTATTCCCCAAAAAGCTCATGTGTGAGACAATACAAGGAAGTGTAGAGATTAAATGACTAGGTTATAAAAGATTTAACCTAATCAGTACATTAATCCACGGATAGGGATTAGCTTGGCAGTAACTGTAGTCAGATTGGGTGAGGCTGGAGGAAGTGAGTCCCTGGGGGCATGCCTTTGGAGTTTATATTTCATCCTTATTAAGAAGAGCACACTCTCTCTGCTTCCTGGTGCCATGTCCTTGGCTGCTTTCCTCTGCCACCACACCTTCACCATGACGTTCTGCCACACTGGAGCCCAGAGGAATGGAGCCAGGGCTCCATCTATGCATGGAGATTTCTGAAACCGTGAGCCCCCTGATAAACTTTTCCTCCTCTAATTGTTCTTGTCAGGTCTTTTGGTCACAGTAGCGAAAAAGCTAACTAAAACACTGCCCATCCATATATTCATTCACCTGTCTTTCTCTCATCTCACGGCTACGGTTTAGAGAAGTGTTCCCAAAGACTCATGTATTGAGGGCTTGTTCCCCAATGCAGCAGTGTACAAAGGTAGGGCTTTTGGGAAGTGAAAAGGGTTATTATTATGAGGGTTCTCACCTCATCAGTGGATTAGTCCATTGATAGCTGAATGTATTCCTGGGAAAAGGTGGATTTTGTAGGCAGGTAGACCATGACTGGAAGAAGTAGGTTGCCTGCCATGAGCTGAGCAGTTTTCCTCCAACACGCCCTTCTACCATGATGTCCTGCCTCACTTCAGGCCCAAAACAATGGTGCTGGCTGACCATGGACTAAAACCTCTGTTATGGCCAGAATAACTCTCCTCTGGTGTTTTGGTCACAGTGGTGGAAAGCTAACTGCCATACTTCCTATGATATCTTTATAGCTGTTATGCTTTTAGCCTGGAAAACTGCACCCACAGTCTCTTCATTACTTAGATTTCTGTTCAAAAGCAACCTCAGAGAAATACCTTTTGACCACAGTGCCTAAAGCTGCCCCTCACCTCGTCACATCCCCTGTCATTCTCTATCTTGTTTCCTGGCTTACTGTTTTCACAGCATTTATCACAATCTGAAATCATATGACTTATTTGATTCTTTACTCGTATGCTCTGTCTCTCCCAGTAGAAGATAAATTCAATGAAAAAGGAAATTGTCTTGCTTGCAGCAGGAGCTTAGTAAATACAGGATGAATATGTGTTTGTTAACATTTGCTAAATGTCACCTTGCTCTTCAAAATAGCATATTATTTTTACTTAAATAAATTTGTTTCTATGGTTTTTCATGCTGGGAACCTTAAGAAGCAATTCTCATTCCCTGTGTAGTTTTTCTATGTTTTCTTTCTCTGAAGTTCCAATTTTTAATTTCATCAAAACTTTTCTTGCCTTTTGTTGGCTTTGGAGCTGAAAGGTGGATCATCTAGTTCAGTCTATATGCAGTACAGCTTTGCATATTTCAATAAAACCCTTACTGTTTTTTATACACTTCAGATTTTAGAGAAGTTTCTATATAACTTCTTTCTTACAAGCAAATTCTTTAAACAGTAGTGCTATTTTTTGTGTGTGTGGTGTGATGCTAGGAATTGAACCCAGGGCCTTGGGCCCTGGTAAGTGGTCTACCAACTGAGCTACATGCCCAGCTCAGCACTGCAGTTCTTTTCTGAATATTTATACTAACTACATTGGAGTGTATTATGTATTTTCTAGGACGATGGTTTATTAAAATATGCCTCAAAAACCAAACGACAGGAGATATAATTAAGGGCAGCACTATGTTAAATTGCCTTGGTTTGGAAGAGAACATTTTTCTAAGTGACCACCTTGTTGCAAGTGGTAGTTTGAAAAATGGTAATTTCAGTAGAGAGGTTTTATTTGTACAGTGTGAAAGAACCCCCTTTTGGTCTGCAAATGTTGGTGGCTAGTCTGCAGTCTGATGTTTTCTAGAGAGCTGTGTATAGATGCATACTTGATTACTTTATTCTGCTAGTATATTGAATTCCACATGAGAACACCCCCCCTACACACACTTTCCACCTGTAATTTTATACTACATAGAAATGCAAAATTGAAGACAAAGGCTAATTAGTACAGTCTTTAAAAAAATCCCATCTAATATTGTGAGCCCAGTCATCCAGAAGCATCCACAAAACTGAAAGGTGCACGCAGTAGACATCACAGGGTTATGTCCTCAGAGGAGTATTTTCTTTTTGATTTTAATGGAGAAGAATGCATAACATGATACTGGATACTTGCAGAACTGATGGGTCATTAACAAACTTGAACAAGGCATCAAGTGTCTTTGATGAATAAGGAAGTTGTCACTATGATAAAGAGAAGAAAAGGTCTTCATTATTCATGCTAAGCGTGTGAAGCACTAACATCAGGGTATTAGACTATCAGGTCCTTCACTCTTCACAGAGACTGCTGCAGGATAAACATCATTTATGTAAATAATTTATGGATTTGGTTTTCTGCCTCATAAATGTTACCAAAATAAATCATATTAACAACCCATCTAAGGTACTTTAACTAATTCCCAATTGTAATTAGGTGAGTTTTTATTTTTAAGTTTTCTTGTTTTTGACTATAACCTAGTCACATTCAGTACCAAGAAAATAAGAAAAAATGCTCAAAATTATGGCTCATACATTCTTTTTATGTTTACCATACATAGGACAAAAAGTGGTCATGTGGTATTTTTAATATATTTGGCTGATACTATGTTTTGAAATACTTCAGCATTGATATTATTATTTTTCTTTCTTTAAGAGTGAACCAAATCCACTATTTCCCCCCTTAAATTCCAGTTACCTGAATCAACTCCTTGTGGGGTCTAAATGCTTAGTAAGTTCAAATTTTGTAACATTTTTTGTCCCTGAAACATGAAGGTGGAGAGATTAGGAGTTTCCTGGCTTTTACTTTCTTTCAAATGGAAAGACTCTGAGCAGATGTTGATTGATTAAGCACCTAATATATATATTACAGGGCCAGTGTTAAGTCACACCCAAAAGAAGACAGACTTCCTGCCCCCATGCCTGAGTAGAGACCTGAGTTCACACCTTTTTCAAACAGCTTTCTCCTCCGAACTATATAACTTTCTCAAGTATGGTGCCGTTTTAGAAGCTTGAGAAGAGGTTTGCACTACTTAGAACAGAATCCTTAAGACTTTAGGAGATAATTTTCCTTCTGAATCTCCAATAAGAAAAACCTGTGAATTTGCATATGAGACAGAAAGACAAATATTAAAGATGGACCCAAGCAGTAAATTTTAATTGTTAAAAGAAATTGTGCCCACAGGGAGATATTTGGTCAACTCTGATGAGGTTTAGGCAAGTTTCCTGGTTAAACTCTTTATCTTAAAGTAATAATAATAATAATTTGTTTAGTAGCATTTTTGTGACTATAAAGATACTACTTTTTAAAAAACTGAAAAAGCTAAAAAACATTGAAGAAGAAAAAAACACAACTCAATCTCATACAGAGAAGAAAATCCCTCCAGTTATTTTCTGTGTGTCTAGACAGTTTAATTTGTTTGTAGTCAATTCTGTCGCTCTCTTAATTCATTATTTCTGCCTTTGTCTTTATTTTGAAATGGCTTTTCCCTTTGTGCCTTCTACCACCTTTCAGGTCATATGAAGAGTATTCAAGTCTTTCCCAACTTCCTTTATGATTTCACTTTTCTCTTGCTTTTAAGTCTTTAATTCAAACAATTCCATTTTTCTTTTTACAAAGAGTAGTAAATTGTTCCAATCTCATTTATTGATAATTTTCCTCACTAATTTGAATTGTTTCCTTTATATTATAATATTTACATATGATATGAATCTGTTCTAGACACTTTTTTACACATTTTTAATTTTTAAAATTCTCTATCACACTGTTTTTATTTTGACAATTAATTATACTCTGCCAAATGTTCCCAGCTATTTCTCTTGTAGTTAACTTGAGAATCAGTCCAACCATTTAAAAACTCTAGGGAAAAATTGATTGGGATTATATTGAATTTACATGTTAATGTTGAGAACACTGTCATATTTACACTTTTAAGTTTTCAAATACAGAATATTGACTTATTTGATAATATATAGTATTCTAGTGTTTCTCATGTTGTTCAAAAAAGTTTTATGGTTATCCTCAGAACAAAATTTAATAGTTATCCTCATGTAGGTGTTACACATTTATTATTAAGTTCATCAGGCATTTAAGTTTTTTTTTAATTTATTTTTAACTGGTACACAAAGACATTGTGTACCAGTTAAATTGTGTACATTGTGTACATTGAGTCGGGTACAATGGCGCACACATGTAATCCCAGCACTTGGGGAGGCTGAGACAGGAGAATCTTAAATTCAAAGCCAGCCTCAGCAAACAGTGAGGTGCTAAGCAACTCAGTGAGACCTGGTCTCTAAATAAAACACAAAATAGGGCTGGGGTTGTGGCTCAGTGGTGAAGTACTCCTGAGTTCAATCCCCAGTACCAAAAAAACCTCCAAAAGTTGTACATATTAAAATATTAAGTTCCAAGTTTTCAGTTCTGCAAATATTGCAACAAAATTGATGCAGGTGCATTAAAATAAGTTGGAAATCATAATCTAGAATTTATATATATTCTTTACATATACATATTTCATATATACATGTTTGTTTTCAAATACTCTAATTGTACACCTGTTACTTTTATCAAGAGAATAGAGCTCTAAAAATGTAATATTTGTTTCAAAGTGAACATAAGTGGTATATCTGTTGCTCAATTGAAGTTTTTTGTCCTATATATAGAATGATAGGACACAATGGGTTAATGGGGTACTGTGAAACAATACATGTATACATTTCTTAATGTTTAAATTGGGTTAAATATATTTTTTCCATCAAACATTTATTGTTATTTTATGATGAAAACCCAAAATCCTTTCTTCTAGCTTTTTGAAATGTACAGTGAATTATTGTTGTCTATAGTGACCCTTCTGTTCAAGAGCTCGTCAGGACATCTTGCTCCTCTTTAATTGTGACTTAGTATCCATTGATCAACTTCTCCCTATGTCTTCCCAACCCCTTATTATCTGGTAATCACCATTCTACTCTCCACTTCTATGGGATCATGCAGTATTTGTCTTTATGCCTGGCTTATTTCACCTTGCATATGATCTCCAGGTCCATCTGTGTTGCTGCAAATGGTAGGATTTCATTCTTTTTTATGGTCAAATAGTATTTCTTTGTGTGTATGTACTGTATTTTCTTCATCTAGTCACTAGTTGATATACACTTAGGTTGTTTCCCTTTTTTGGCACTTGTGAGAAGGGCCACCATGAACGTGGGAGTGCAGATGTCTCTTTAACATACTGATTTCATTTCCTTTGTATACATGCCCAATAGTGGGAGGGCTGGATCACATGGTAGCTCAGTTTTTAATTTTTTGAGGAACCTCTATACTGTTTTCCACAATGAATGTACCAATTTACATTCCCATCGATGGTATGTAAGAGTTCCCTTTTCTCCACATCTTTACCAGCACTTGCTGGCTTTAGTCTTTTTGATAATTGCCATTCTTGCTGTGGCAAGGTGATATCTCATTGTGATTTTGATTTGTAATCCCAGGACGATTAATGATATTGGGCATTTTTAATGTACCTGTTGGTCATTTGTTGTCTTTATTTGAGAAATATCTGTTAATCTATTGCCCATTTTTAATCAGTTTATTTGGTTTATGCTGTTGAGTGTTTGGAGTGCCTTATATATTCTTATATTTTCTCCCACTCTGTGGGTTGTCTCTTAACTCTGTTGATTGTTTCCTTTGCTGTGTATAAGCTCTTCAATTTGAAATCCCACTTGTCTATATTTATGTTTCCTGCACTTTTAATAACTCAGCGAGGCTCTAAGCAACTTAGCAATACCCTGTCTCAAAATAAATAATACTAATAATAATAATAGGGCTGCGGATGTGGCTCAGTGGTTAAGTGCCCCTGGATTCAATCCTTGGTGGTGCTAGTAGTAGTAGTAGTAGTAGTAGTACTAGTAGTACTAGTGGTGGTGGTAATAATAATAATAATAATAATAATAATAATGTCTTTATTATGGTGAGGTATGACAAGATGGCCAGCATCTCCTTTGGGGATTTCTTCTTCCTGCCGAGGAGGATGTAAGCCACCTGAGAAATTAAAGTCTAGAATAATTAGTAAAGAACAAAAGACAAAGTCAGAAATATAGTTTCAAAAGCTGGAGTCCCTGATAGCTTCCGTCCACATGGGAGCTGGAGCTAGACAACAAGTAAATGGCTCCTGTGGTTTATTTAAGGGAGTACATCAAAGGCAGGGATAAGGTATCAAGGGTGGAGTCTTACCTGGTACTGTCTTGCAATCAGCAAGTTGATTGGCATCTTGGCAGGTCACACCCATCGCAGAGGGGCTGTGTGGCTACAGCAGGTCACCCATCTCCGGTGCTGTGTGAGACTTTTGGCAGAGCTTGAATAGGACTCAGAATGTCAGGGCAGTCGACTCATCAGAGGAAATGTCCACTGATCATTCCCAGACACCAGATTCTCCTATTCAAATGGCTATGATGCATAGCGGTCCAACAGCCCACGAACAGCTCTCTACAGTGAGGCACATTCTTTCTATATCTAACTTGTTCAGTTTTTAAAATGCAGGATGTTGAACTTTATCAAAAAAACTTCTGTGTCTATCAGGATGACCATATGGTTTTTGTCCTTCTTTCTGTTGATGTGATATGTCACACTTATTTATTTGCATGTATTGAACAATTTTTGCATACCTGGAATGAAAGTGTGCTCGTGTGTGTGTGTGAATACTTCTTTTTAAAAAAAATATTTTTTTTTGGTCCTGTGATTCAAACCTAGGTCCTTGCACATGCTAGGCAAGTACTCTACCACAAAGTTACATCCCCAGACCATTATTTCTTAAAATGTACTATTGGACTTGATTTGCTAGTATTTTGTGCATATGTTCATCAGGGATATTGACCTGAAGATTTTTTGGGGTAGAGAGTTCTTAATTGGTTTGGGTATCAGAGTTATTCTGGCCTTGTAGAATGTGTTAAGAAGAATTTCTTCCTTTTCTATTTTTTGGAATAACTTAAAGAGAATTGATATTAGTTCTTCTGTAAGTGTTGGGTAGAATTTAGCATTGAAGCTATCTGATCTAGGGCTTTTCTTTGATGAGATGCTTTCCATTACTGATTTAATCTTGCTATTTGTTATTGGTCTGTTCAGGTTTTCTGTTACTCCATGATTCAGTCTTGGTAAGGTGCATGTGTCTAGGAGTTTGTTCATTTCTTCTAGGTTATCAGATTTATTGCCACATAGTTTTCCATAATAATTTCTAACGAACTTTTGTATTTCTGTGGTGTCAGTTGTAATGTCTCCCTTTTCATCTCTGATTTTGTTCAAATCTTTTATTTCTGTTTCTTAGACTAGCTAAGAGTTAGTCTATTTTGTGAATGAAACAAAGAACCAGCTCTTTGTTTCATGATCTTTTGTACTTCTCTCTCTCTCTCTCCATTTCATTTATTTCTGCTCTGATCTTTATTATTTCTTTCCTTCTACTAATTTTGGGTTTAGCTTGTTCTTGTTTTTCTAGTTCCTTGAGATGCTGTGATAGGTTATTTGAAATCCTTTTACTTTTAATTTTTTTAATTTTTATTATTATTATTTTTAAAGTCACTTTTAATGTAAAGGAACCCTGATCTTTTGGATTTTTGCCATTTCTACTATTTTTTAATTTTATTTATTTATTGTTCTATTTCATTTTACATGATAGCAGAGGGCAATTTGATTCATTGTACACTGATGGAGGATAACATTTCATTTTTCTGGTTGTATATGATGTAGAATCACAACACACATGCAGTAATACATAAAGCTAGGGCCATCATATTCCACCACCCTTGCTGTCCCCATGCCCCCTCCCCACTTACAACCCTGTGAACAGAGTTCCTCCATTGTTCCCGTGACCTTCCCCACATTATGGATCAGCATCCACTTATCAACGAGTACATTCAGCATTTGGTTTTCTGAGATTGGCTTACTTCACTTAGCATGATATTCTCCAACTCCATCCATTTACCGGCAAATACCATAATCTTATTCTCTCTTATTGCTGAGTAATATTCCATTGTGTATATATACTATAGTTTCTTAATCCAGTCATCTATCGAAGGACATCTAGGTTGGTTCCACAGTTTAGCTATTGTGAATTGAGCTGCTATAAACATTGAAGTGGCTGCAGCACTGTAGTATGCTGTTTTTAAGTCTCCTGGGTATAGACCCAGGAGTGGGATAGCAGGCTCAAATGGTGGTTCCATTCCAAGTTTTCTAAGGAATCTCCATACTGCTTTCCAGATTGGTTGTACCAATTTGCAGTCCCACCAGCAATGTATGAGTGTGCCTTTTTCCCCACAACCTCACCAACACTTATTATTATTTGTATTCTTGATAATTGCCATTCTGACTGGCATGAGATGGAATCTTAGGGTAGTTTTGATTTGCATTTCTCTGATTGCTAAAGATGTTGAACATTTTTTCATATGTCTGTTGATGGATTGTATATCTTCTTCTGTGAAGTTTCTGTTCAGCTCCTTGGCTCATTTATTGATTGGGTTGTTAGTTTTTTTGGTGTTAAGTTTTTTGAGTTCTTTATATATCCTGGAGATATATAAAGAACTTGGGATTTGCCCCTTTGTCAAACATCAGTTTGACAAATAAAGGATTTGCCCCTTTGTCAAACATCAGTTGCTGTATCAGATGTGTGTGCAGCAAAGATTTGTTCCCAGAATGTTGGCTCTCTGTTTATTTCATTGATTGTTTCCTTTGCTGAGAAGAAACTTTTTAGTTTGAATCCATCCCATTTATGTTGACATTAACCACTATAAACTTTCCTGTTAGTACTGTTTTTGCTGTATCCCAAAGGTTTTGATATGTTTTGTTCCCATTTTCATTTGTTTCAAGAAATTTTAAAATTTCCTTCTTGATTTCTTCCTTGGTATGTTGGTTGTTCAAAAATAGGTTGTTTAATCTCCGTGTATTTGTGTAGTTGCCAACATTTTTCTTCTTAATGATTTCTAGTTTTATTGCATTGTGGTCAGAAAAGATATTCATTCAGTGATTATTTCAAATTTCAAAAATTTGACAAGATTCGTTTTGTGGCCTATAATTTGGTCTAGAACAGATCCATATATATGTAAATATTATAGTATAAAGGAAACAGTTTAAATTAGGAAAAAAAGATAAATCAATGGGATTGGAACAATTTGCTACTCCTTGCCCCCCCCCCAAAAGGAATTGTTTGAATTAAAAACTTGAAAACAAGAGAAAAAATGAAATCACAAAAGAATTTGGGAGAGACTTGAATACTCTTCATAAGACCTAGGAGGTGGGAAAAAGGAAAAGCCATTTCAAAATAAAGGCAAAGGCAGAAATAATGAATCAAGAGAATGAAAGAACTGACTACAAACAAATTAAAGTGTATCATACCTGAGCCTCGTAGTTGTGGCAGCCTGCATAGTCTCAGGACAAGAGTGGCTGGGTCCCAGATCACAAGTCTGGAAATTATGCATGTGAAACTGGGGTGAGTCCCCCAGTGCACAGGTCTCTGGCCAATGCCAGGCCAACCTAGAGGTTCTGTCTCTGAGCTCTGGTCTGCATACGGGGCCTTCAGTTTCTACTGAGTGCTGAGTCTCACCACAGTGGGCCTGGCGCTGGGCTCCAAGATGAAGCCTTATGCTAATTTTTGTACCTTGCTCCCCACTCTGCTGTCCACGGTTGAAGGAGGGGTCATGGTTGTAGTCAGCCACCTGGCCTTACCATAGTTTCAGCGGCTCATTCTGCAGGTATTTGCCTGGCAACAGGGATGGTGGGGCCTAGCACTGGGTTTCAGAGTGGAGGGCCTGGTACTGGGTTTCAACTGAGGACTTGGACTTTATTTTCTCTTCCTTCCCTAAGTGAAAGGCATCTCTCTTCATACTGGGCTCCTTGGAGTTATTTGGGGAGGATGACACAGGCAACTCTTTCTTTCTTGATTTCTTCAGGGTATCTTTTCATTTTATTATTCTGAAAGCAAGCATTATGGTTTCTCACCTGTTTTCCTTAGCACTTGTGGAGACAGCTGGTGCATGAATGGCTGTTTAGCTTGACGGATTGTGGGGAGACGATTAATGGAGGATCAGAGCCATCATCTTGCTCTACCAGCCTCTTAGGTATTTTTATCTTTTTAAAAATTATTTTAAATAGAATCTACTTCTAATTACACAACCACTATTTATTTTAGGGTTTCATGCATTCATCCTATATTTTCATGTTTAGTTAGAATTATATCTTCAGTTTTCAGTTGATTGTATTGGATTTTCTAGATGATCATGAATACTATCTACAAATAATGATATTTTTAACTCTACCTTGGCAATGTTTACCATTCTTACATTTTTTTTTAGTATCATATTACCTAGCATTCTACAACAACACAGAATAGAAAAGGGCATAGTGGACATTCATATTTTTTTTCTTACACTAATGGAAATACCTGAAAGATGTACAGTTAATTTCAAAGTCTTTTTTAAATATTTTTTTTAGTTGTTGATGGACCTTTATTTATTAATTTATTTAGATGTAGTGCTAAGGATTGAACCCAGTGCCTTACACATGCAGGAAAAGCGCTCTGAGCCACAATTCCAGCCCAATTTCAAAGTCTTTTTAAAGCTAGATTTTCTTCAAATATTTGAATATTTCTTGCAAATATTTTGTCCTTATTCTGTAGCTTGCCTTTTCACTCACTTGACATTTTCATTTCACAAAACATAACATTTTAATAAAATTCAGCTTATCAATTCATTTATGGATTTCGCCTTTGATGTTGTATCTAAAAAGTCATCGCTAAACCCAAAGTTATCTAGACTTTCTCCTGTTGTCTTGTAGGATTGTTATTTTGTACTTTACACCTAGGTCTGTGAGTAATTTTGAATTTTTTTTATTCTGCAAAGGACATATGGTATGTGTTTAAATTCATGTTTTTCTATAAAGATCCTCTGTTATTTCAGTAGTTAAAAAAAAAAAAAGTCCATCCTTTCGATATTGAATTACATTTGCCCCTTTGTCAAACATCAGTTGGTGAAATTTGTGTGGCTTTATTTTTGAGCTCTCCCTTCTGTTGATCTAGTTTTCTATCCTTTCACCAGTACTATCCTGTCTTGATTACTGCGGTTTTGTTTTATAGGAAGTCTTCAAGTCAGGTAGTGTCAGTCCTCCAACTTTGTTCTTTTCCAATTTGACATTGGCTATTCTGGATCTTTTGCCTCTTCATATAAACTTTAGAAGTTTTATCAATATCTATCAAATAAGTTGCTGAGATTTTGATTGGGATTTCATTCAATCTGTAGATAAAGTTGGAAAGTATTAATACATTGGCAATTTGGGGTCTTCTTCTTCATGTATAATATATATTTAGATCTTCTTTTATTTATTTCACCAGAGTTTTAAGTTTCCTCACATAGATCTTATACATATTATGTTAGATTTATATTTTTTCTCTTTTTTGCTAATGTAAGTGATATTATATTTTCAATTCAAATTCCAATTGTTCATACCTTATATTTTAATTTTGCAACTCTGATATAATCATTCCAGAGGTTTTTTGTTTTAATTTGGTTTTTGAATCTCTGGCATTTTCTACAATCATGTCATTTACTATCACAGTCAGATATTTTTCTTTACTGTAATGGTTAACTTGAATTTTCAACTTGATTGGATTAAGAGATAAAGAATGAGAAGATTCTGGATGTGTCAATGAGGGTGTGTCTAGGAATAACTGGCATGTGGGATAGCCAACTGAAGTGGAGACCCTCCCTACGTGTGGGTATACCGTCCAATAGGATGGTGGTTTGGATGGAATGAAAGGTGGAAGAACAAGGGAACAGTGGAAGATAGCTGCTTGATTCTTCTAGACTAGGATCTTGATTGCTGCTACAAGCGATGGCCTGAAGATATCAGACTGTTGCTCCTTCACTCTTTCAATGTGGACTCTGCCAGTGATTTTCACCAGGGAGTTTCCAGAAGCCTTCAGTCTCAGACTGAGGTAGCACAGTTGATCCCTCTTACTGTGAAGCTTCAGCCTCTTAGACTGTGCAGCTACTGGTTCCTCCAGCTCTCCCACCTACAGATGGCCACTATGGACTATCCAGCTTCTGGTCATGTAAGCCAAGCTAATAAATCCTCTTTTTATAATCATACTTCCTGTTGATTTGTTCCTCTAGAGAATCCTGACTAATACACTTAATAATCCATAAACCTTTTATTTCTTTTTCTTGTGTTATTAGCTAGGACTTCCAGTTTGATTTTGAAAATGAGTGGCAAAAGGGGACATACTTGCCATTCTCTTGATCTTAGTGAAAAAACTTGTAGATGCTTGCCATTGAGATGATATTAATAATATTTTTAATAGATATTCTTTATCAAATTGAGGAAGTTATTTATAGTTTACTGGGAGTGTTTTAAAAAATCATCAATGTCAATATAATATCATTTGAAATTAATTATTTTATATTTAAAGTTGGTTGCACATATTTGTGACTTCTTTTTTTCCTTTAAAATTCATTCTGATAACCCCTGTCTTCTCCTCCTCCCCCCATCGGCACTGGGTATTAAACCCAGGGGTACTCTACCACTGAGCTACATCCCAGTCCTTTTTATTTTTATTTTGAAACAGGGTTTCACTTGTGATTCTCCTGCCTCAGTCTCCTGAGTAGCTGGGTTTATAGACATATGCCACTGTGCCTAGCTAACCTGTTTTTTGATTGTTGTATTTTGGCCATAGACACTTAAAGTTGTTATTAATGTATTTGGCTAAATCTACCATATTCATTAGTGATTTCTAGCCATTCATTACTGTTTTTGTTGTTGTTTTCTTGACTTCCACTCTTTTTTTTAAACAACATTTTATGATTGCATTTTTCCTTATCTCTTTGAATATCCATTAACAGTTCTCTTTTTATTTTGTTTAGCGATTGTCCTTGGGTTTGCAAGATGCATTTACAAATAATCCAAGTCTTCATTCATTAATACTGCATCACTTTATGAGTAATGAAAATACCTCAAGACAGAGAATTTTGAACTCCTTCATCCTATCTCTTATAATTCTGATATAATTCATTTCACTTATCTGTAAGATATAATCATCAGATAGACTATTTCTGTTACTTTGAACTGGTTCCTGTTAGATCAGTTAAGAACGAGAAAAATAAAAAAAAATTTTATTGTATTTTCATTTATTTCTTATCTAATACTCTTCCTTTGTTTTGATGTGGATTTCTGATTCACTTTTCCTTCTTTCTAAAGAATTTGTTTTAATATTTCTAGCAAAGTAACTCTGGCAACAAATTCCCTCAATTTTTGTTTGTCTGAGAATGTCTTTGTTTCTCCTTTATTTTTTTTAAAGCTTAGAATTAACTTAAATATCTTCACTCATTTTAATTTTATATTATTTTGACAAGAAAATAAATTGGAACAGATACACTTTCATGATTAGCTGGTTTACATAAAAGCTGGTGGCTTTGTTCTTTTGCTTGCAAATATGGAGCTAGGTCGTAGAAAGATGGGATCAGTTATAATTCATTTTCAGAAGTATGCTACAAAAATGAGTGGCCTATTATAAACCAGGTCACAAAATAAGGATGGGGAAAGAGTAACATTTTCTTTAGGAAATAGAAGTTTTTAATAGTTCTAGTATCTCATGTATACCCACAGGATTTTAATTTATGGAGGTGAGTGAGTGCCTACATGGAGAATCAAATGCATTGAAAGAAAAATTTATTACCCACATATCCCAAGAGAAGAGGGCACACCATGCTACACAGGGCCAGTAAGGAAAGCACCAGTTTTGATGAGTAAGGCACAGGCCACAGACTTTATTAGGGTTTCTGAAGGAAAGCCAGGGCAGTGCATAATTCTAGTGGACTTTGGTCAGCAGGAGTGGTCTCTACTTATCTGTTGCCTGGCCCTGGAGATGCTTTAGAATGGGGGTGGGTGGAAATATCGACTTGGTGTGTAAGTTAACGAGATAGGCTGTATACACTGGATCATTTGCTCTGAAATATGAAAGGCATACTTTCTAATTGCTAGACCCAAATTAAAGACCATGTGATGCCCTGCACCATCTTACAACTCTACAGAGAGCCCCCACCAGCAAGAAAGACCTCCCCAGTTCCCTGGACCTTGGGTCTCCCAACCTCTAGAACTGTGAAAAGAAAAAATCTTTATTCTTTATAAATTACCCAGTCTATGATATTCACTTATTGCACTAGAAAATGGACTAAAATATATGTGTAGTATAGTTGTTTTATTTTGTTATTTATCCTGCTTCGTGTTTTCAGAACTTCCTGCATATGTAGTTTAGGGTTAATCATTGATTTTTTAAAAACTCAGTCATTATTTTTTCAAATATTTCTTCCTTCTTTTTCTTTTCTCATGTCATATGTTATATCTTTTGTATTTGTCAGTTCTCGAATATTCTGTTAAAACTTCTCATTCTTTTTCCTCTTTGCATTTTAGCTTTGTAAGTTTAGATTGACATTATTTAAGTTTATAGATTCTTTTTCAGTCATATCCAGTCTATTTTTTTTTTTTGGTACTGGAGATTGAACTCAGGGGCACTCGACCACTGAGCCGCATTCCCAGCCCTATTTTGTGTTTTATGTAAAGACAGGGTCTCACTGAGTTGCTTAGTGCCTCGCCATTGTTGAGGCTGGCTTTGAACTCGCGATTCTCCTATCTCAGCCTCCCTAAGTGCTGGGATTACAGGCTTGCGCCACCGCGCTCAGCTTCCAGTCTATTGATGAGCCCATCAAGGTATTTTTTTTACTGTGATGTTTTTTTTTTCCTCTAAAGTTTCCTTTTGATTTTTTCTTTGTTATTTCTTTCTGTTTATATTAACCATCTGTTTTTTTCACATTGTCTACATTTTCATTAGAACTCATATCATCTTAATCATTGTTCTGAATTCCTGCTGTAATTCCTGCTAGTCTCTAGGAGTGGACTGATTTTCTTGAGAATGAGTTGTTGCAAAGCATGTTTGGCTGTGTCAGTTTTCTCTTGCTCCTTGTTTCACCACGTGATTTCTCTCACACACTCCTGCTAAGATATTATCTGCCTTGTGATGTAGCCAGAAGGCTTTCACCAGAGGCCAAACAGATAGATCCACCCAATCTTGGAGTTTGGGCTTCTAAAGCTATGAGCTTAATAAAGCTCTTTTCTGTGTAAAGGAGACAGTATCAGGTATTTTACTGTAACAATACAAAACAGACTAAAACATCTGACTAGGAGATTAGGATATGCACACTATTTGCTGTAGTTATATATATAAAATGTTAGAATTTCTTCTAATGTCCTTTTTTTGGTCTTTGCTTTTGTCTTTGGGTTCCCTAGAGGTATCTTCTTAAATAAAATCTTCAGATATGCCATTCTTTCAGTTATATGACCCTGTTATTATACAAGAGCCCCATTCATGAGTTGGTAAGATGTACAATGAGGGGAACCATTGCACAATCCTATGGTTAGGTCTCAGTCTTTAGTTAGCCAGTACCCCTGGACTGTGACCTTTACAAGTGCTTCTAAGTTTTATTGTGTTTTCCCCCCCTTTTAGGTAAGACAGGCAGGCCAGAGGAAGCTGGAGTTAGGTCTTTGCTTTCTCCCATAATGATTAAGCTCTGGTAAAACACATCAGTTTGGATAAGGGAAAATAATTTCTCTCCAGGGAAGCCTTTGGTAGAAGAATGCTGTGGTTTGAATATGATTTGAGTGTGTCCCCCTAGGATTTCATGTGTTGAAATTTAATCCCTGTTATGAGGTGGTTAGAGAGTGGAGACATAATCTGATTGTGGTGTTTAGAGGTGGGGTCTTTGGAAGGTGATTAGGATTGGATGAGGTCATAAGGGTGGAGAAGAGGGAGTGAGACCAGAAGATACACACACACACACACACACACACACACACACACACACACATGCTACTTGTCTATTACCACTTGATGCCCTGTACAACCTTGGGACACTGCCAGCAAGGAAGCCATACCAGATATGGCCCTTTGACCTTGGACCTTCAGAATCATGAGCCTCTTTTCATTAAAACTTATCAAGCCTATGCTAGTATGCTATTGGCCACAGAAAACCAGCAGGAAAAACTGAATTGCCTGAATCTGTTTCAAAATGACTCTCCTTCCTCTCCATTTGTCAGAAGCACAAGGATATTTTACTTCAGTATTCACTGTGAGAATCCGACAGGACTCTTGGAGGTAAAACTCACTGAAGTGTTCAAGGTCCGCTTGAGTTGTTAGTTCTCAGACTTGTCCACATGGCACCTCCAGAAATTCATCAATTATAGGTTAAGTTTTCCTTTCCTGCCTCTGGTTCCCTCAATTCTGCTCCTGGGTTTCTGTTTCTGCAGGTTGTGCATCTGCATGATTCATCCTGAGTCCTCATTTCTCTGGTGGATGTAAGCAGTTGTTCACTTTCCATTTGTTCAGCTTTTACATTGTTGTGAGTTCAAAACTCACAACAATGATGGTTTTTAAGCTCTTTACATGCTGGATTATAAACCAGGAGTCCCTCATTTTTATTTTTCTGGTTTGTTTTTGTTTTTGTTTTTATTTCAACTGTGCCAATTCACATTTTAAAGAATTTGGAATGGCCTACAAAACTGTGTGCATGTTATTGAAAGAGAAATTAGAAATTAAAGCTATGAAAAGAATGAATCAAGAATGCTATTCATATTAACTGTGATAGGTACATGCCCAAGCATTACACCAGACCAAGAATTTCCTGATAGTGAAGTCGAAAGAGAAATATGAGAGGTTTCATGGGTATCTTTACCTTGCTATGTAAACATATCAATTTTTGAGTAAAGACAACATTCTCCTGTTCTTTTCATCTAAAGTAAATTTACCACATGGAATAAACAAAAAGAATATTGAATAACATACATATAATAGACAATCTTGTCGTCAGCTGTCAGAAGAGACATGTTATTTATGCAGCTCCTTTTCAATAGTGACTTCCAGTAAAAAGTCAACATTAATGTTTGACTCAGTGAACACAATTCTGACATTAATATGTTCTAGCTATATATATCATCAATAGACTGTGAAACTAGGCTGAAACTTTTACAACCCTAAGAAATGAATTGCTGGCTTGAGAGGTTGTCTTGCTTAACTTTAACTTTCCTCAGTCAGGCTTTAGTAGTTATTGGGTGTTACATGGGACCCAATAAATGATGCCCCCTTTTTTTTAACCAACCACATTCTGAATTGACTGAAAACTTGGCTCAGCAGGTGGAGGACACAAATGTCACTTTCCTTACTCACAAGGCTGATTTTTGGAAGACATGACCTCTACATGTAGGCAAGTGGATGACCCACTAGTAGACCTCAGAAATTCCTTGTCGGCAGCCCGGGACCAGGGAAGTTCTCTCCACAAAGGGATCAGGAGGAGCAGGGAAAAACTGCTGATCCTCTCCCATGTGACAAGAGTCTAGTCTACACATGGACAGTTTGTCCTTCCAAATCCCCTAGTTGGATTAGCTCCTGAATGTTGTTACTGGTATTACTTCACTAGAAAGGAAATCTGTGTAGTAGGGAAGAAGTATTTTCTGAAGTACTATCTGGGGAGAGATAATTCAAGGGTCTGCTTTCTGACAATAGCTTTACAGCAATTGGCTGTTAATTAAAGACACATTCATAATGTCAGTACCATGTATGGATGTCATATGTGCCTTTCTGTTATGAGCACTGAGAAGCTTATGCTGTGGCTCATGCACATGAAGACTGCCCTCTCTTACTCTGAGCAGGGAACCAGAGGCACCTTCAGGCAAAACCAAAATCTTCCCCGTGAACCCAGCAAGTAGCTGGCCATGATGGCGCAGGCCTGTAATCCCAGCAGCTCAAGAGGCTGAGGCAGACAAGCACATCAGACAGAGCACTGATCTCCAGGATATATAAAGAGCTCAAAAAACTTAACACCAAAAAAACAAATAATCCAATCGATAAATGGGCTAAGGAGCTGAATAGAAACCTCTCAGAAGATGATGTACAATCAATAAACATATATATGAAGAAATGTTCAACGTCTCTAGCCATTAGAGAAATGCAAATCAA
>PVHX01015249.1:0-47498 GCA_004024805.1 Geosciurus inauris
AAGATTATCTGCGTTTGTCTAGCCTTTGGAATAGTCTTATGAGAGAGATCAAATTCGATATACACACTCAGCTCTCAGGGCTAGAGATATGCTTCTGTTGCCAATGGCATGGAGCCTAGAATTTGCATGTGATTGCCTAGAACAGGGTTTCTAGGTACTGCTGGCATTTTGGGTGGGATAATTCTTTTTTGTTGGGAACTGTTCTTTGCATTGTATGACATATGGAAGGATCCCAGGCTCTACATGCTAGTAATACACTCTATCTAGTTGTGATAACCAAAAATGTCAGGATATTATTTCCCCTTACTGAAAAAAGGGCCTGGGATTGAATTTTGAGGTCTCTTATATTTAAGCAGAAAAAGTAGAAGAAAAGGTGAGAGAAGTAGGAAGCAGCTAGAGGACTGTAGTGTATCAGTCATCCATTGCCATAATAGTGCTATGTAACATTTTATTATGGGCTAAATTGTATCCCCCTACACCCCCAACAGATTTCATAAATTGAAGCTCAGTACTTTAGCATGTAACTGTACTTAGACATAAGTCCTTTAAAGAGGTTAAGTCAGTTAAAATTACACTGTTGATTGGTACCATTATAAGAAAAGGAAATTTTGACATACAGAGAAATCCCAGGGATCCATATGCACAGACTACATGAGGACAGACAAAGAAGGTGGCTATCTGCAGGGTTCAGGAGAACCCGAACCTGTCTTTACTTTGATCTTGAACTTACAGCCTTCAGAATTGTGAGAAAATTCTGTTGTCTAAGCTACTCAAACTGTGGCCTGTTGTTAGGACAATCTTAGCAAACTAATGCACATTACCATCCTCAAGTTTAATGGCTTTAAAAAATGGTTTTGGTTTAGCTGGGTTACATGGGCTACTCTGGGCTCTACTTGGCTAGATAGCTCTGCTTCAGGCTCTGGTGACTGGGATGCATCTACTTTAAATGTAAATCTTTTGAGTTGGCTGGAGAGGTTCTGCTTTATGTATCTCTCCTACTTTGTAAACCAGGACCAACTGGAACACATTTTTCTGGACAGAAGTATGAGAAGATAAGTTACTGGACTTGGAGATGGTACACTGTCCCATTCAACTCATTCCATGAGACAAAGAGTCACTTAGAGAAGTCTAAAGTCTAGGGGTCTGGGAGTATACTCTGCCCATGGTAAGGCTATGGCAAAGGAAAGGCTGCAGGGCACAGCGAAGTATTGGAAGGAACAATTCAACCTTTCACACATGGCAGAGAGGCCAAGGGGAGATAAGTTTCAGACAGAAGGGGGCAGTCATTAGTTTTGAATAAAACTGAGAGATCATGGGCCGTGTAGGATGACTACAAAGGCTCATTGGATTTGGTAACAGGGAGGCAGTAGGTGATCAAATTACACAATGTTCTTCATATCCCCAGACCTTAAAGAATATATTGAGACTCAACAGGAACTTTGTAAATATTTGTCAAATAAACTATGACATTAATAAATGAATGAATGAATGAGTCTTCTAGGATAAGATTTCCCACAAGCTTGTGAGTAGTGGTCTAGAGCAGCAGTTGTGATAAAGGAGGACAGAGATCCCTGTACAGAAACTGAGGTACATACAGCATGCAGAATAAAAGCCCATCATCCCGAGAACTATGGAAGAAGTGCATGATCAGGAGAGAATGGAGTTTCAATTCAACAATAATACAGAGGATCAGAGAAGAGGTTGAAGCATAGAGCTGCTATTCTAGAGGGCAGAGTGAAAGACACAGAGGAGGCAGGAGGCAGGGTATTCAGGTGTAAGATGAGCAGCATGCATGAGGGATATAATCAAGAACCAACTTTCTGGGGGAAGAGAGTGCTGGAGCCTTCGCCTTGAAATTTGACTAATGAAATTGAGGTTGGCTGCCTTGATAAATTTAATCTCATTTTCTAAAGGCATTCTAGTTATCTCTTCCTTAGTTCCTAAGCATTTATTTATGTAAATTGAGAGAAAGGAAACATGGTCATGGCTCAATAGAACAGAATGATTTAGTATTTTGATCATGTCCTTTTACTTAAAGAAAATTATGCCTCTTAAGTTAAAGCAAATACATTTTCTTTGCTTCATGATGACATAAAATTCCACAGGGCTGTGTTCAGCTTAATTAAAAAACAATTATTTTCCACACTCACAGATAAAGCTGTGCAAAGATTCCTTATTTTTATATTAAAAATATCACTCTTCTTTCCTAGTAGCTGTATGTTAAAGAGTTAATATTTCTAAGCCTCAGTTTTATTGAATAGAGAACTAGAATAGGATCTATTATGTCAAATTGATAAAATTTTGGGAAAGAATATGATGCAATTTTAGAAAGTAAATAGCATAGGACTTGGCATATAGTTAAAAATCTTACCTCCATACAAATTTGGTATTTTGCAACTGTATCTGAAGCCTCCTCAAAGCCTTTTCCTTCTATTTTTTGGGGGAAGAGGGAATTATAGGGAGGTGGAGATAAAGTATCCTTATCATTAAGGAGTTTATCCTCAAATTCACTTTTAAGGAACAATCAGAAGAAGGAAAGTACCCTCAACATAAATAATCAACTTTTGCAATACTCTCTCTTCTTAGAGATATAATGGATGACTTTTCCCACAGAGCTAATGATTCTTTGAAGGAATGAACATTTTCTGGGAAAGCATAAGAAACCCACTGTTCTTTTCTGTAATCCACCAAGAATATGGTTATTTAATAGGAAGCAGTAATGAATTCTTTTGTGTTATTAATGAAAGGACACATTTTATATCTGTAGGTATTCTTATTTTTCTCTCCATGGCACTCTTAAGAACTGAAGTGAAATTTGACATTTGGAGACTTTTAAAGGGAAAAATAGCTGTAAGTCAATGCACCATTGCTTCATAAACTATACTGAGTCTATATAGTTTATGAGGATAATAAGCTTTCATGGGCTTCACATTACCAAAGAGAACATCATGTGGTAATTTTCTCCTACTGTTACCTAAGATACATTTGGATTATAGAGTAATTGGCTGCTACTTTTAGTCAAAAATCAAGTTATAGTTAATTTCATTAAAATAAGTGGTAGTTATAGACTGTCCTCTCTCCTTGCAGCTAATGCAGTAGCAGGAGGTACTAAATTTAATTCAAATTCTTAACAGGTACACAATATTCATAGCACTAATGGCTATGGCTATTCTGCAGCTCTACATTTCACCTGTTAAGTACCATAAAAGCATAGTGTTCCATTTATGGTATGATGCCAGTGACACCTTTTCTCAGACAGAGCCTTGGAACACTTAGAGAATGTGGAAAATTTCAAGGAAGTTGCAAGGTAGTAAAGCTGCAATCATGATAAAGTTATGATGGGTCCTCAAAGTTTTGCCTAAAATTTCTCTTTTCTTTTGCACCAAAGCCAAACAGGCTTTCGTCCCCATCATTTATCCTAAGTGGCTCTCATCAAAATCCCTAGTGAATATGATACTGGTGAGTCCAAGGGCCAAGCCTTTCTCCTTTCCTTGATCTATTTGATTACATCCTCTTTCTTGCCTGTGTTTTCAGTGTGGCTTCTGGGTTATCAAGTTCCCACCTCTTTCTCAGTTTTCCTTCTATCTTACTTGTTTTTTCTGTCTCTCTTGCTGGGCCTCTTCCCCACTTTCTTCTTGCATTTCCTTGAGTTCTTATGTTGAATTACCTATAAGCTCATTCTTTAGACCACTTTTCAATCAAGACCAAGTGATCTCATCTAATCCTTTTGGCTTTTAATACAATTTATATGATGCTAACACCCAATTTCTCTATTCAGAGTCTCTTTGAGATCCAGAACATAAATTCAATTATTCATGAAAATTTCCATTGGCATATCAAAAGTTATCTTGAATTTAACAGGTTCAAACCGCTTTCTTCCATTTCATCTGCTCCTCCTCCAGGCTGTTCAGCTACATCAGTGGTGACTCTAGCCTGCCCATCACATAAGCCACTAGTTGGAGTCACTTGATTTTCTCTTTTTCTCTTTCTCCATTGGCAAATATAGCTGACTCTACTTTGACATTTGGAGATGTATTCAGCATTTTGCCACTTTTACCACCACTACTACTGCATTGCAGTTCAAGACATTAACATCTCTTTCCAGGATGTTTGCCATAGTTATCTAAATAGTCTCTGCTTTAATCTTTGCTACTCTATAATCCACATCCTACTCTTCCACTGGAGTAATCCTGTTTAAATATGTCAGATCATGCCATCCACTGGCTCTAAACCTCTTCATGACTTCCCATCCCACTCAGTATAATCTGAAGTCCTTTCATTGGCTAACAGTGTTCTGTATGATCTAGCTTCTTGCTGGCTCCCTGACCCTGTCTCCTCTACTCTCCCTTGCTTAACTTCACTCCAGGCACATTGTCCTACTTTGCTTTCCTCAAGGAGTCTTTTCTTGGGAACTTTGCATTTTCTTTCCTCTTTCTTCCAGTATCCGCATGGCTTGCTCTCTTCCTCCCTCTTATCTGTATTCCAATGCTACCTTGCCACCCAGCCTTCCTATATGAAACTCAAGCCTGCCTTGTATTTCCACCTCTCCCTGCTGCTCACTGTATCCCTTCTTCTTCATACTATGATCTATCATACTGAATGTTTTCTCAATTATCTCATTAGAATGCAAAATTGTGAAGGACAGAAAATTTTGTCTTTTTGTCTCATTTCTCTATTCTTTTAAAAAAAATTTTAGTGGTAGATGGACATAATATCTTATTCATTCATTCATTTTTATGTGGTGCTGAGGATCGAATCCAGTGCCTCACTTCACCACTGAGCTACAGCCCTAGCCTCTCATTTCTCTATTCTTGTATCTAGTGTAATGTTTTCCTAAAAAGTACTTGGTCCGTGTTTATAGTCTAAAATAATAGGATAAGAGTGAGATTTTTAAAAAGTGGGATGGTTAATAATAACATCATCAATTTTACTTCCTAAGATTTATCTCTGATCATTAATTTTCCTGGTTGCTAAGATAAGTTGCATTGCAAAGCTGTTGCATGGGAGATTTTTTTAAAAATCATTTTTGAAGGGGCAGGCTAGAAATGAGTTGGCCCTAGAAACTAGGCAGCTCAAATGGACTGGACAGGGGTTGGGATAGCTGTAGCAATAGTTGTTGGGAAAAAGCCCAGGGATATGGTTCATGTCAGAAGTCCAAAAGTCAACCATCAGACATGTCTCTGATTGTAAGGAGAACACAACATGAAAAGAGGAAAGGGGAGCTTCAGGCAGAGTATCTGTATCAGGAAGAGCCAGTTAGGACCCAGTCTCAGAATCGAGGATCAGGAGTGGGAGAAAATTCTCACAGTAGTAAAAAAATGTAGAAAGATATAGAGATCATAGATGAGAGTTTTTCTGAGTTGAGGAAAGACAAGAGTCCTCAGTTTAAAAGATGAGGATGAGGTAAGTAAGGAGGAAGGAAACAAGATAGATGGGCAGTACCAGAGGGCTAGAAATGGAAGGAACATATCACTGTTTTTATATATTGGATAGATGAACAGAAATGTACAGGTGGGCCACTTGCTTCAGAATCACACAGGTGATTTATTTAGAATGCTGACTCCAGTGCCTTATCTCAGCTTATTGAGTCAGAATAAACAGGTTGAAGTCTTGGGCTGCTGTGGTGGCTCCATGTTAAGAATCACCTGACAACTGTTTGATCCAAAAAGGGGAATGTGGAATAGATGCAAGTCTGTATTAAAATATTGTGATCAGAAACATTGGGATATGATATACCAATAAGCCCCTTGAAGTTCTGGAAGGCTTCATGATTATGCAGTTAGACCCATACCTACTTTTATTGGGAACACCATTGTATTCTCCCATTTCTGCTTATAACTAGGGAAGGATTGCTCACATACATTTACATATATATATATATATGTATATGTATCTGTGCATGTATGTATCTATGTATTTCTTATTCTTCATGTGCAATGTGTCTTTTGTGATGAATTAGGTAATATTGAATGGCAGAGGCATTTAAGACTGTCCCCTAGACTCTATCTACTAGTCAGAAACCAGTGGCCTGATGTTCATATCTGATCTATAAGTTATTTACTTATTGAAGAGTTTCCTAATTTTAGGAATTACAAATTCATTGAGTATGTGAAACATTTTAGAGTTTTTTTCCTTAAACATTTGATTTCTGGCTTTTGATACATCTAAATTGACGGTAAAGCTAGTTTGCAGGTCTTACAAGACTAGAATGGTGTCTGTCCCTTTGTATGATACCCTCCTTCTTCAGTTTGCCATAGTTTCCCCCATCCTCTTTTATCACTCACGTGAATGGATCATTTCATTCATTGAAGGTACTTCTCTGGTCCATCCATGTGATAAAATAATTGAATTCAGTGAATTGATTAATAGTTTGACCAACTAATTGGTCCATTCACCCAGAATGGATGATTAAACAGGCTGATACAGAAATATGGTCTGACTTATGTTCTTGACAACTTTTTCAGTTGAACCTTCTATTGATTATTTTGCCCTCAGGCCTTTAAGTAAATTATATCCAACTTCTAGGAAAGAGATGTTTACAATAGGAATTGATATATCAACCTCCTTCTAGAATATAAGAGAAATGTCCAAAAGGAATAAAATGTAGAGCTTGGTAGTTGTGTGAATTTTTTTTCAGATATGATATAGATGCATCAAGATGAAGGAAGATATAAGGAGCTAATGCTATAATTCACCTTTTGTTGTTTAAGTCATTATATATTCTGTAATTTTTTTCACAAAAATTAGTGCATTATAATTATTAAAATATCACAAACTGTGAAGGGTAGAAAAGAGATTGGAAATGGTTAGGTTATCAGCAAAGATGAAGGACTTTTCATGGACATGATTCAAACAGACTAACATATGCAAGAAAGCCATCCCCAAAGATTAAGCACGTGTAGTTATCTTACTTGTTGGAATGATGCCATTACATAAAGCCTGGACCTAACAGGTGTGAAAGAACCTATTCAAATTGTGCAGAGAAGCTGTGAATATCAGTGAACCAAAACAGTGAAAGCAACTGCTGGGTTCTCCTTCCTTGTGGGGAAGATTTATGGCCTTGAATACCTGTCCCCAAGGAGTGCTAGCTTCTTACTTTCATCTGTGATTCTCTGGGGACAGGAACTGAGTTCAAAACTGTAGCAGAAAACCTGCTAAACTTCAGATACAGAATAGCTGGGGCCAGTATTAGGCAAGACCTAAGGTTAGTGTTAGAAACCAAAGACAAGAATTAAGCAAAGATAGGTTCTGATAGGGAAGATAAAGTTATAAGATGGAAACAGAAAAGTGGATCTAGTCCAGTAGTAGAGGGACAGTGAAGAGTTTCTGAAGATGAATTTACTTATTTCCTTCACAAATATGGACTATAAATAGGAAATGTGATAATAAACATATGGACACAATATTTTATTGATCTGCTAACAATTTTTTCTTTACTTGGGACATAGTCATTGTCATGAAGTCATTTATCAGAATATTTAACATCATTTATAGATAGAACACTCATCAAACTGACTTGTCAAACCAGTTAATATTTTTCTCAAAGCAAGGACAGAATAATCCTTTATAGTATGAAATTAATGAATATGGTCATTTATGCAGAAAATATCAAATATAGTAGAATAAATCAAATTATCACTCCTCATAGCAGATCAGTTAAAAAGATAATAAAACCAGACAGGAGGTAGGTGATAAAATGTGCTGTTCAAAGTGAAAGTAGAAGAGAAACTGAAAAATATTCCCCTTTCAAATGACATCGTTAGGTATTACATGATATAAAATGCAGTCAACCTGGAAGTACAATTACTCTCATGTATGTATTAGCAGATATTTACAGGGGGTGAAACCACAGCTGTGAATGTGTGGATTGGCTGCCAGCCCACATTGGTGGCCTCATCTGTTTTTAGTGGGACCCCATGGTCCCAGGAGTTAATGGTTTATTTTATTTAAACTTTTTGAGTTCTGTTGTTAAGTTGGAAGTTCCCCCCCCCCCCAGGGGCAGTAACCAAAGTGCCCTAGCTGTGTGCATAGAAGAGATGGGTGTTACTAAAGAATGACAGATGACACTAAAGTCCATCCATAGAAAAGCTTATTTAGAGAACTGTTGGCAATGAAAACTTTTATTCTGATCTTGAGTGAGCTTTGGAGGAAATAGCTGTTTTTAATAAATGTATTTTGCTTCCAATGTGGGTATAAGAATATCCTCACTTGAAGAGGAAAGTAGCACATGTGAGTTTTTGTTTTAAGTAAACTTCTTTTGTAGAGTATGTTAGGATTTAGATAATGGTACCCCCCAAAAGCTCATGTGTAAGACAATGCAAGAAAGCTTAGAGGTAAAAGGACTGGGTTATGAGAGCTTTAACCTAATCAGTGTATTAATCCCATGATAGACATTAAATGGGGGGTAACTGTAGAGGGGCAGAGTGTGGCTGGAGGAGGTGGGACCATGGATGTGTGCTTTGGGTCATGTATTTTGTACCTGGTGAGTAGAACTTCCGCTGTGCTTCCTGGAGCTGTGTTTTGAGCTGCCTTCCTTTTCCACACCCTTCTGCTGTGATGCTCTACCTCATCTTGGGCTTAGAGCAAAGGAGTCCATCTATGGGCTAAGCCCTCGGAAACTGTGAACCCCACATAAACTTTTCCTCCTCTTTGTTGTTCTGGTCAGGGTTTTTGGTCACAGCAGTGAAAAAACTAACTAAAACAAAATTTTTAGTTTTGTAGCAAAACTGAGTGGCAAATAGAATGCTTATAAACCATATAAAATAGAATTCTTATAAACCTCTTATCTTGCAAACCTCCCTAGGCCTCTCCACTGTTACTCCACCATAGCAGTGCATTTGTTACCATCAATGAACCTACACTGACAAATTATTATCCCCCAAAGTCTGACCTTGACATTAAAGTTTGCCTGTTTTTTTTTTCCTTTCTTTCTTTTAGGTCCTGGGAATTGAATGTAGAGGTGCTTAACCACTGAGCCACAGCCTCAGCTTTTTTTAATTATATTTCGAGACAGGGTCTCACTAAGTCCTTTAGAGTCTCACTAAGTTGCTGAAGCTGGCTTTAAACTCCTGCCTCAGCCTCCCAAGCTGCTGGGATTTCAGGCATGAGCCGCCATGCCTGGCTGGGTTTGCTCTTGTATGTTCTGTGGATTTGGACAAATATATGGCAGCATGAGTCCACCACAAGAATATCACGTAGAGTAGTTTCATTGTGCTAGAAATCCTTTGTGTTCTACCTGTTCGTACTTCTCTCTCCTATCCTACTGATCTGTCTCCATAGTGTTGCCTTTTGCAAAATTTTACATAGTTGGAATCATACAGTATGAAGCCTTTTCAGACTGGCTTCTTTCACTTAGTAATATGCATTTAAGTTTCCTCCACATCTTTCCATAACTTGGTGGTCATTTCTTTCAAGTGCTAAATGATATTCCATTGTTTGGATGCACCACAGTTATCATTTGCCCAGCGAAGGACCTCTTGGTTGTTTCAATTGGGCAATTATGAATAAAGTCACTATAAACATCCATGTGCAGGTTTTTGTGTGCACTTAAGTTTTCCAAAACTCGAGTTTTAAAAATGAGGAATGAAATTTTCCTAACAATGGCAATGCTATTTAAACCATGTTAGTTTTTTTTAAATGTCAGTATTCATAAGACCTTCTAAAAATGCCAGAATTGGTTGTAAAGCTCATATTGTTATACCAAAACCAAAATGGCTTGATTGTTAAGAGCTGAACCTCTTATTGGAGAAACAAAGTGATGACATACTGCACATCTTTACAAACAATATCTAAAGCTGGTAATATATTACAATTTAAAAAAGAAAAACCTTCTAAAGCTGTATGAAACCAACACACAAGCTAAGAGATGAGTTTCCATTATTTTATAATTTCCATTATTTTATTTAAAATAGGCAATAGGGTGTGCTGTGTTCAATAACTTAGCATCTGAAGGTGCTTTTGGTGTGTTCTGGAGAGATCTTCCATAATTTTTAGGCCCATGTTTTGGTCATTGCTGCCATTGATGATGTGTGTAAATTCAAAGTTTCACATTTAGCAGAAATAAACAGTAAGAAATAAATTGGATATAAAATCTAATCCATACTACAAGCTAGTCAGGATAACACATACAATTGCTTTGGAAAATTTCCTGCAAGAAAACTTTCTTCTTTATCAGTATTAAACTATTATTGTTAGTAGTACCAGTTCAAAATATTGCTGTATTTTTAAAAGGAATTTTGCAATAATATAAAATTGGCTTCCTATGTGTGTGTGAGAATTGCACAGGTAGTGCTCTGCAGACCCCAAGTTGTCAAAAACATTGTGCTAGATAACAGGTCAGGTTTAAGGAGTGGATGTGGGGCCCAAAGGGAAAGGGAGGCAGAAATCTGGGAAATAATCAATATGAGAGAAGGTGTGAGATAAACTTCAAAGTGGAAAGGAGTATAGAGGATGCAGAAAAGTTTCTATGAGTAAAGCTGCCTTGTGCAGAATGCTTTCTTAGTACATGCCAGGGTGGTACTTTCTGGTAAAGGGACCAAGTTGGAGCTGACCTGCTGATTGCCCTCTGACTTTTACTTTTGTAACAGGACATTACCTTAATTATCTTTAAACCTTTCTTTCTCAGTGTCTTTCACTTCATCATTTAATCCTGAGTGACATTCTCCCTTTCCCCCACCAATAAATGTCCATTAATTCCAAAATAAGCTGTAAGCAATCTAGTTCTCTTCTTTTTTTATCTTTACATTCTTTTCATGGGTGATTTTATATACTTTTAGTTTTCAGCAATAATTCAAAGCAAATGGCTTTTAAGTCCATATTTCTGTCTCATGAATTGCTTTTTTATAGCCCATCTTCTGCTCTTTGTCCTTGGGAGGCAAACATCTCCTCAAAGATAGGTTTTCCTAAACCCATAAACTCAAGTGACTTCCTCTTATGTTGACCTCTTTAGCTTGTTGTTCCTCTGATGTTATCACTGTCACATACATCTCATTGGTCATTCCTCAGGTATATATGCTTAATTCTCCGTCCTTGATTTTATGCCTCTTGAGGCACAGGACTCTGTTTTTTAAGCCTTTATTTATTTATCCTGCTTCTCCTCTACAGTGCCCCTCTCATCTGCCATGGTGGATGGTGTATAGCAGAATGGGGTCCTAACTAGATATATTCCATGCTTGTATAATTAGATCAAAATGGATTCTACTGTTGTGTATAACTAAAAAGAACCAATAATTTTTTAAAAATTTTAAAAAGAAAAGACTGGTTAAATTAATACTTGAATTGATACTTGCAACCCTGTTTCTGGCATTTCATTGGTCTAATAGAAATGAAATTACAATTTAAAGCCCAATGCATTTCTGTCTATTTGCCTACTGTAAGAGATACCATTCTTGGAATATAACATTGAACAGATTTCTTAGTGTTCCTTTTAAAAGCCAGACACTTTCATTAAAATGCACTAAAAATAGTCTGAAATGCAAAGGAAGATGTAAGGCCAAAGGCTATAAGGAAAGTGAATTTAGTAAGTAAGTGAAAAAAAGAGACTTAAATATATTTTAATTATCATTCACTTTTGCAAATAACCAAATGTTTAATATTGAAAGAAAGAAATGCATATTAGTTTTGGGCTTTTGAAGACGTATATGCTAAAAGCTGACATTTTAGACAGTCTTACTACCCTAGTGACTTGGTAAGTTTCTCCTACTTAAAATTCTAATAAAATTGTAATCATTTTATAGACTTTGTGCATTCTCGGTAGTATATTCATTTTCCTTGCTCAATTTACACATTTCTATATAATAGAATCTATGAAATCTATTGTTGGTTGTGCAGTACTTTGGACATAAAAATTTATGAGCTAATTATAATATTAGAAATCTTTAGGCAAATCCATTAAACTTAAGTGGGCTTGATGAACTTGATTTCTTTTTTGCCTTTCTCACAAACACATACTGCTATGATTTGGATATGAGATGTCCCCTCAGAGTTCTGGTGTTAATGCAGAAGGTGAAATGATTAGATCATGAGAGCTATAACCTCATCAGTGGATTAATCCAATTGATGATTTAATGATTTGAATGGATTACTGGGTGGTAGCTATAGGTAGGTGGTGCATGGCTGGGGGAAGTGAGTCACTGAGGGTATACCTTGAGGATTACATGTTTTGTTTCTCTCTGAGTTTGAAGTTCCTTGTTCTCCAGGGAGGAATACTTCCATCAGGCAACATAGTTATAGTTCCCATGAATTTAAAGCTGTGACTGTCCTACCTGCCCATACATATTGGTTTTTTCTTACACTGAACCAATAGGCAGAGATTAGCATTACTGAATTGGTAGAGAAAATTGATTCTAATTTTCAGAGATAGGAGCAAGGAAGACTGTATCTGGGATCCAGGGAATTCACTGAAGTGAATTTAATGTTCCCTTGCCCAATAGTCCTGGCAAATTATGGCAACCCAGTGAGGACCTAGATCACTGACTTCCCATGGTAATGAAGTTTGTGGGGTAGAAGAAGGAAGCTGTCATCTCAAACTAATTCTTATGAGTCAAGTACAGAAATAACTGTGATTTATGTTATCTAATTATTTTTTCTACCCACCTTTATACAGAGAACTCCAGTATTTGGGTAGCATACAAAGTTTGGTATAGGAATAGAACTGGATTGACATCACCCTGTGATATGATTGCCAGTGCACACCAAACATTCCTTGTGTTGTGGGCAGGGATCTTCTATCTGGAAAAAGTCAATAATGAATGCTGACAGAAAAAAGGAGTTGACTGTGATATGTAGTTTCATTCTTCCTCTCAAGATCCACTCTCTAGTGCTTTTCTTCTCCAGGAAACCAACTTGTAAAGCTTATGCATATGGTATTTTCCCTCCACATTTGGGTTGTGTTTTGCCAAGAGGTGGCCATTGCTGTAGATCAGCAGGAGGGTAGAAGGTGGCTAGAGTCCTTGGTCTTCTGGCTGAGGTTACCTCTCTTTGGCTGTGCTCCTTGAGTGAAATTATTGGGAGGTGGTGGAGGCTCTCAGAGGTGTAGCCTAGTAGGAGGTCCTTAAGTCAAGGAGGAATGTCCGTGAGGGAGGTTGTGAGGTCCTAACTTGTCTGTCCTGCTTCCTGACTCATGATAAAAGCAGTTGGCTTCATCAGGCCCTCTGACCATTGCTATCTGGTACTCTCACCAGAGGTCCAAAGCAATAGGGTCACCGGATCTTAGACTAGAACCTCTAGAACCATGAGCCAAATAAAACTTTTTTTTTTGTAAGAAAAGAAAAGGTATTTTATTACAGTGTTGGAAAACTGACTAATAAATCACTTCTGTCATTAATGGACTACATATACAAATGCCTATATGATAATAAGCATTGAAAAAATCATTTATCATTTATGTAACATAGTTTTGATTGAGTGTCTATTCTGATCAAGGCTTAAATAAAATAGAAATTAAAATAGATATAGTCTTGACCATCGTGGATCTAACTTTGAATGAGTGGAGAAAGGAGAGAAACATCCAGTGATCACAGAAATAACAATTAATCACACTTGTGATGAACTCCAGAAGAAAAAAGCATAGAGTGCAGGGATAATGTGTACAGAGGTTACTTAATGAAGTAGGGTCCTTAAAGAAGTGAAATTTGGTTAGCCATCAGGGAAATGCAAGTTATGATAGCTTGATTCCTAAGATGCACCCCCATTTCGTGGATGTACCACAGCTTATTTAACCTTTTTCTGTAGAAAGATATTTATGATTTTTCCAGTTTTGAGAAATTTTGGAAAATATGGTTGTATACATTAACATATGCATGAGTTTTTGCATGACCCTAAATTTTAATTTCACTAGGATAAATACTGAACAATGGGGTTGTTGAGTCATATGGTCATTGTAGGTTTAACTTTATAAGAAATTGCCAAATTGTGTTCCAAAGGAGCTTTCAAATTTTACATTCCCACAGCAGCGCACAAGAATTCCAATTGCTCTGTTTCCTCATCAGCACTTGGTATTCTTGTATTTTTTTCCTAGACATTTTAGAGGTATATAGTAGCATCTTGTGAATTCACTTAGCATTTCCTTAACCCAATAAACCCCAAGTTTTGAACTCTGGGAATATTTCAATAAAATTGATTTAGCTGCATTAAAATAGGTTGGAAATCATAACTTAGAACTTACATATCATTTATTATAATTAAGAATGGAAATACAAATTGTCTTATAAGTAGAACCCTGGGGTAGTATAGTATCTTTTACATATATATAAGGGATAGTATAGTACCCTGGGGTAGTATAGTATCTTTTACATATATATACACTATAAAAAGGACATTGGTAAAATATGATATCCTTTTATACATTATACAACATACCAAGAAGTAACTTTCATTACTTGTTCAATAATTATTCTTTGTGGAAATGAGCAAACCATGTCAAAGGGTCATTGCATTTTTGACAATATGTTGTTGGCTCATACAACGGCTTGTTTTGACATCATTGTTGTTCTTGTCATTTGAGAATAGTATGGCCAGATGTAATGTCAAATCTGATATTGTCTTGGACAGTAATAGGTCTGGGAGTATTATGATTTATTCCTCCTGATGGTTTCTCATTGCCTTATTTTATGTTTGTTGAATAGATGTCCCTTTTGAAATCCAATAAATTTAGAGTTCTTATCTTTATTTACAAACTTGTGAGTAATCCATGCATTTATAATACACCTATCAATTATTTGAGTGAACAAAGACCAATATTGTTTTTTTTTTTTTTTACCTCTAATGGAAGTGGACTATTTGGAAACCAATCATGTTTATCCACACCATCACTGAAATGGTCACAGTGGGTAGGCACCCACTACCTTTGGTTGAGGCACATTTGTTCTACTCTTCATTTCTTTTATCTGTAGTTGAACTCTGCCAAATGGTTCCATTGTATTGTTGTTCACCCCAACAATGACACATTTATTATCTAACCATTTTACAATGAGAATTTCTTTATTTGTGTTGAATTCTCTAATAATATAATCACCCTCTTGCTTTTTTATTCATCAATGTTGGTTTCAGAGAACAATTGTTGACTATGTTTTCCTTCATGATGCTTATAGATTAGAATCCAGTATTTCAAAGGTGTACCAGCAAGTCATAACCAGTGAATATATTTTTTAAAAGTATTTTTAGTTGTAGATGGACATGATACCTTTATTTTATTTATTTATTTTTATTTGGTGCTGAGTTTCGAACCCAGTGCCTCGTGCATGTGAAGTAAGTGCTCTACCACTGACCTACAACCCTAGTCCTAAACTTTTTAAAACCAAAACAAAATAGTATGATTGTGGATTCTCTACCATTTTAAGCATTTGTGGAACTGACTTACTTGCAAGCAAAAGATCATTGTGGGGTCTCATTATGGTTTATATATGAGGTATCCTCCAAAAGTTCACATGTGAGACAATGTAAGAATTTTCAGAGGTGAAATGATTAGATAATGAAAATTTAGTCTAATCAGTGGATTAATATACTGATATGGATTAACTGGGTAGTAACTATAGGCAGGGAGGGTGAAATAGATCACTGGCGGTTGTGGCGTGGGGATTTATATTTTGACCCTGATGAGTAGAATTTTCTTTCTGCTTCCTGATTTTCATGTCCTGAGCTGCTTTCCTCTGCCATCCCCTTCCATCGTGATGTTCTGCCTCACCTTGGACCTAGTGCTATGGAATTAACTAAACATGGATTAAAATTCTGAAACCCTAAGTCAAAATAATAATGATTTTTAAAAAAACCCAGATCCCTCTTTCAAGCACTTTTCCCACAATACAAGTAGCAACATATTAGAGTTTGTCAGGCAGCAGTACATGTTGCACATTACTATGCAGGTACTTTTGAATATTGCTGATTTTAAAAATGGTACATTCTTCAAAATAAAATGACTGCCAAGTTCTAGAAAACAATCTCAAAAATGCATTTCTTTTATAACAATTATGTGCCTAGTGTTTTGTTTAGTTGAACATTTAGTAAAAGTAACTTTTTGCAGTAAAGTTTATACTGTGTTCACAGTGAATTTAAAAAGTATTTTCAAATGCTCTAATCATTCCCTTACTATATTTTTCAAAAGATTACAACTCTGAAAACATTTATTACCCCAAGTTACCCCAAGTGGTATATCTGTTGTTCAATTTAAGCTTTTTATATGTATCCTATATATAAGACAATGGAACATAATGTTTTTTTTTCTGTTTAACAATTTTTAATTGTTTATTTTGATAAACAAAGAAAACACACCACCCACCTTTTTTTTTAAACATGCAGTGCTGGAGATCAAACCCAGTGCTCTGCCACTGAGCTACACCTCTAGTCCAGTAGTTTTTTAAAAAAAATTTATTTATTAATATTTAATTATCCAATAGAATATATGTATATTATTTAAGAAAGAATAAAAAGATCTGATATAAACTATTCAATATATAAAACTACTCAATATATAAAAATTATATAAATTATTCTATATAAAGAATTAAAAATAGTCTACAGAAGATGTAGGAATAAGATTAAAAACATGAAATAGAATTAATCGCATTGGTTTTCTGTATTCAACAAAAGTATTTCCCCAAATAAAATGGATGATAAAATGGAAAGAAAATCAGAGAAGGAAAAAAGAGTATGGAAATGAAAAGAATGAATAAAATTAAACAAGTTTTTAAACAATGTTTTAAAATTAAGAAACTGACTCATGTTTCATCTCTGATATGTTAAGTAATCAAAAGTCATCAATCTTATCATTACAGTAACAAAAATGTCTGAAAATCAAATTACATTTCTTGAACCTAACAATGTACTGCTAGAGCTGTCAACTCGTATATATAATCTTGAAGAATGGCTAGAGAAAAATATGGGCTAATTTGAGATTAAGGAAACCTTGAGGTCCTGTAGACTTAGGGAAACCCTTGCAGTTCCACAGGTTTCCTTCCAGATACCCTACCAGTGTCCCACTGAAGATTCCCAAAAGACATAGGATTAGGTTATGGATTAAAAATAAAGTCACTTAAGGACAAAGTTTCAAAGAAAAATATTGGGAATATTGCAGTCAGAGATATGAGTAAGGGTGCCAGTGGGGGTGGTACATGTTGATGAAATACTTGTGAAAGTCATAGTCCTCAGACACAGACCCACTTAAAGATTAAATAAGAAAGGAAAAAAACTCCTTTGTACTATATCTGACCTGCACAACATCAAGGATCTGGTATAATAACCATCAATTATAGCTGAAAGAGTTATAATACACAGATTCTTTCTCCTTGAAGTAGCGTTTAAGGAAACTGAAACAGTGAAATAAAAATAAGTACAGGATGGAAACTTAAAGCCTCTGGTACCTTTAGCTGCAAGCAAGCATTAAACACCAGACAAGTCCTCACCAGATAAAATAAATACTCCTATCAGTGGCCTATTTACCTCATTTTTTATTATTCAATAAAACATGTCTGGCTTTCAACAAAAAATTACAAAATAGGCCAGAAGACATGTTAAAATATAGTCTGAAGATAAAAATCAGACTCAAACATATCATGCATGTTTGAATTGCCAAGTTAAAAAAAAACTAATTATGATTAATATGTTAAATAATGGGAAAAAGTATACATCATGCAAAACCTTATAAACTATGTTAGGGAAAATGAAAGCTTTAAGAATCAAAACAAAATTCTAGAAATCAAGCATGCTGAAATAGAAAGGAAGAATGACTTCTGATGCCATCAATTAAATTATGGCCAAGGAAAGAAACCATGATCTTGATGAGAATTTAATTAAAATTTTCCCCAACCAAAAATGCAAAGGAAATAAAAGCAACCCAAGAACTGTAGGACGATATCAAAGAATAAAGCATGCATAATTAGAATACAAAAAGAAGAAAGGATAAAAAGAGCAGAAAGAATATTTGAAATAAAACTATCTGAAAAGTTTTCAAAAACTTAGATGAGATAAAAAGCACATATTTTGAGAGAATATCAAGTAGGATAAGTACCAAATATAAATAGGTGAATAAGTAAAGTAATACATAGTCATCTCATATCCAAATTACAGAAAACTAAAAACAAAGAAAAAATTCTGAAAGAAGAAAAATAATACAGCTATAGAGAAATAAGGATAAGAAATCCATTGGATAGCACAATAACCAATTTTTATCTTCAGCTGATGTTCCTAACATAGTCCTTTTCTCCATTGTAGGCATAGCTCTGAGCCAACATCCATGTGAATTCCACAATTTGAGTCTTTTTAAAATTCAATATGCCAGTCTATGTATTTTAATTGATGAGTTTAGGCCATTAACATTCAGAGTTATTATTGAAATATGGCTTGTATTCCCATTAAATTTAGTTTATTTTCAGTTTTTCACTTGACTTGGTTTTTCCTTTGAATGGCTTTTTCTTTAGTGTAGTTCCTCCCTTTGCCAGTTTTCATTGTTGTTTTTAATTTCCTCCTCGTGGAATATTTTGCCAAAAATGCTCTTTAGTGCAAGCTTTCTTGCTTTAAATTCTTTTAACTTTTGTTTATTATGGAAGGTTTTTATTTCATCATCAAATCTGAAGCTCAATTTTGCTGGCTATCAGATTCTTGGTTGGCATCCTTTTTCTTTCAAGGTTGGTATATGATGTTCCAAGATCTTCTGGCTTTGAGGGTCTGGGCTGAGAAATCTGCTGAAATCCAAATTGGTTTCCCCCTGTATTTAATCTACTCCTTCTCTCTTGCAGCTTTTAAAATTCTATCCTTATTGTATATGGATACAATTTTATTATAATGTGCCTTGGAAATTTAAGACTTGAGGAAAATTGTTTTGGGGGAAATTTGTAAATCAGATGTTGGTAAGATGAGGACATGCCAAATGTTAAAATGAGAATAATAATAATAACTGATAGGTAGTCATCTCTTCTGGGTCTAAATTTTGTAATAAATTATTTATTTGCTACAACCATCTATGAGTTAGCTAGTATAATTATTTCCATTTCATAGAAGAGAGGGCAGCAAGGCAGAAAAGTCAAGTAATTATCTAAAAGTCATACAAGACTTAAATCCAGGTAATCTGATTTCAGAGCACACATTCTTAGGTACTATGCTAAGAAATGTAATTTCAAAATAATCATCAATGTCCCATATAGAAGAAAGTTGAGATTCTAGGTGAAGACAAAATAAGAAGTGATAAGGAATCATCAAATATCCATTGTTTATATTAATGGATTTCTGATGCTGGTATAAAAAATTTCTAATCACTGTAACTGATATTTAAAGAGAAACAGAACTGGAAAAAAATTATGCTATGACTGAAGATTCCTTCATTTACTTTCATGTTTATAATGTCAGTTGCACCTTATATAAGTGGTAGTAAACTAGAATCAGTGTCTTCAAGTATACAGTAAGGATTTAATAAAATAATATACATATTGACTAAGGTCACAAAATTTACATGACAGCATTATAAAGTGATTAGAATGTTGTGTATTTTAGGGCTCTATTTCTAAAATGCACAGTTCTGGAAAATTTTTGGTATTTGGTGGCTAGATTATATTTTATTGGGGTTTGTCTTTCTGGGAGAAAGTATTTTGCTGGTCTATAGGCTTAAGTGTTGTAACTGAAATTTCTCAACAAGATGAAGTTATTACTGATGTTAGTTAGGATTTTGTTATCTGAAATAAATAAAAAAAATTGCCAAAACAATTTGTTCCTAGAAATTTGGAATTTATTTGAAATTAATAAGTTTCATATTGAATGATAAATGTAATGTCTCAAAATTGTTCTCAGGGAGTACATTTAGAGTTGAATTTACATAGATCACAAAAATATTTCTTCCCAGTGAACAGCATAAAGGGAAAACTTTAGTTTTAGTTTTTTACGGCAAATTGGGAACAATGTGAATCAGTCACTTAAATGAAAAGTCCAAGCATGGAGTTTATTTTATATGTAACTGGATATAAGGACTAAAGTAAATGCCAGCAAGGGTTTGTTTGTTTGTTTTTGCAAGTTCTTCTTTTTACTTGGTTGACTTCATGCTCAGACAGACAGGCTTTCTGTATATGAGTCAAAAATAGGTACCACCATTTGAAGAATTATATTGTTTTCATAGCTACTGATAACAGAAAACAACAGGGCTTCTTAGCACATAGCTTCAGGAAAGTGCCCTAAATGATTTTGACTGTTCTGCCTTCATTCCCATCACTCTCCAAGATTGAATTCCCGTGGCCTATAACGGGGAGCTATGATTGGCAGCTTGGGTCTCATGTTCACTCATATTATAGCAAATAGAGCTATGTTATTCTGAAAACAGCACAAAATATAAGGAAGAAAAAATATTGTTTTAAGAATATTTATTTTAAGTCAGTTAGATTTTGGGTTGTTTGCCACTATATCATTATCTAGCCTATCCTGAATGACTCCAGGTATATGTAAATTTCCAGTATTATCTGACTACATTCACATAATTCTCCCAACTATTGAATGGGTCAGACAACAAAGCAAGTATTTCCAATAACTATTCCTATATTTGTTTCTCTATTAATCATTTCTTTAATTTCCTATCAGTTGAGTGCAGAAAACTTGTTAGCCAATTGTTCTTTATCTTTCTAACACACACACTTGTCATTGGCTCCACTCAGTACAGTTTATCTGTTAGGATGCATTATACACCCCATCTATGTTAAGCTGTCAGCACCTACACGTTGAAAGGAAGTAAGCTTCCTTCCAAACTTGGGTTTGGATGAAAGAAAGCCTCAACAAAGAGCTATATGCTCTGGTGCAACATGGGACATAATACTTCAGAGACCTGAATTTTTCCAACATTTCTACTTACTTGAAAATGTTTTAAATTTATTTTTCATATTTATTTAGTTTTACTTAGGAGCTATGTTTATTTCTTTTATTTTTCAGGGATATTCTCCTTTCCCCTTGCTTCTTATATCAGAATGTCACAGACACAGTGTATTTCTGTTGCAGATTAACCAAAGTTATAAGGAAATAAAATTGCCTCCCTAAATATTTAAGGATGAGATATTTCCTTATATAACATCATCTTTATCTTCCTGCCACTCTAAGTTTTAGCTGAGAATTCAAAGCACAACAGACAGGAATTTTTAATATGAGTTGCAAAATTAAAATGCAAATTCAGTGAAAGAAATGAAAACGAATTTCAAGTTCTAAGACATTTTCATCCAGAAAGGGTAATGCAAGAATTATGTTGTTGGAGATTTTGCAGGATTTGGCAGAGAGGATTTTGTTGATGCGAGTTGTGCGGTGATTCCTTCCATTGACTAAAGTACAGAGTGTTGCCGGTTTGCCTTGTGAAAACAGTGGGCATTTTGAGATGGTATTCCTGTAGGTGCAGGCATAGAGGACTGGCATGTGATCCATCAACTGCTTTGCAAATGGGGTTACTATGGCTGGGTTTGGATTGGTCTGTGCTCCCAGAGTCTCCCTAGGCAACCAGTGAATGAGTTTAACCTGTGGGTCTGAAGAGGGACGCATGGGAGAAGCAACCTGGTGTCATTTGAAGTCCAGCCAGAAAGGCCTCTAGGAAGTTCTATGGGCTCTCCAGTGACACAGTGTGTGTGGCAAGTGGCTGAAAAACAAAAGGTCCAAGTGGGAGCAGCAGGAAGATTGATCTCTTGGGTCTTGGGAAGAACAACACAATGTGCCCAGTTGGGAAACCTTCAAAGGAGACACAAAATTATTTGAGTGAAAGAATCAAATTTAAACCTCTGCCAATCCCAGGGTATAAAAAACTATCTTAAAACAAGGCCACTCTCATAAGAACTTTCTTATTTTTCTTTTTTTCCCATGACTTGGACCCTGGTGTTTTCATTAGCAGAAATGGTAAACTCTGCTCCAAGAAGTCAGCCTCTATCCAGAGCTGGCTAAGGGAAAGGAGACAGAAACCTGGTTTGGATTACATTGTGTGCCTGAACTTTTTATCCAAAAAATTGAGATAATGCGTGGTGCTTAAAATGGTTTAGGATTTTATCTCCCCTAGTATCAAGCAGGGGCAAACTATTCCAACAGCAGGTTTAAAGTCATTAGAGCAGAGCTCCTATGAGCACACACTTGCTGGTTATGTTCTGTAAAGATTGTGCTTGACTGTAGAACACTAGTTTCTCCTTTCTCCAAAGACTTTTTATTAATATATTTCCTTGATTCTAAGTTGCATTAATTTTTTCATGTTTAAAATGGATGTGGAAAATGTGAAAATTGATGTAATCTTTTCAAATATGTGTTCATTAATGTTGATAATACATTTATAATTGCTTGGGTCCTAGAATTAAAGTACTATATTATTATAAAGAGACTATGGAGTGTTTTTAGCTAGTAGTCTACATGTTTATATTTTAAATTTTGGAGGAAGTCACAGAGAGGCTAACATAGTCATACAAATACATAAAGTTATAATCTAAAGAATTCATGGTTTAAAAAAGTAGGTGTTTTCATCTTGTTTCATAGCATTTATTTAAAAGTTTAATTTCAAAACACCTGTTTTCAAAAGAAACACAAAGGCTGAAAAGATAACTTAAAATGGCAAGTTGTTTTGTTAATTGTAACTGTTACAATCTAAAACATTCCTTGACTCTCAAAGATTTCAAGTCTCATGTTATCCTCAACTTTTTCTAAATGTGAGATGATGATTTTTGGACTTTCTTTAAAAGGAAGAAACAAAAGTATTGATAACTAAGTCGAGTTATTTGTTTTAGACCAAATAAACAGTTTGAGGAGGTCTTGGATTAAAATGCTCATATCTTGGGTTTCAGTCCAATGTCTTTTTATGGTACTTTAAGGTTTATTTTATGGTTTAGATATGAGGTGTCCCCTAAAAGCAAGAAAGTTTTGAGGTGAAATGATTTGGTTATGAGAACCTTAACCTAATCAGTGCATTAACCACTGATAGAGATTAATTGTAACTGTAGGCAGGTAGGATGTGGCTGGGGGAGATGGGTCACCAGTTGTGTCCCTTTGGGGTATATATTTTATCCTTCTTGAGTGGCGTTTGCTTTCTCTCTGCTTCTTGGTGACATATTCCCAGCTGCTTTTCTCCACTATGCACTTCTACCTTGATGTTCTGCCTCACCACAGGCCTTGAGGAATGGAGAACACCATCTATGTACTAACACCTCTGAAAACATGAGCCCCCAAATAAACTTCTCCTCCAAAACTATTCTTGTAGAGTGTTTTGATCACAGAAGCAGAAAGCTGACCAAAACAGTATATAAGATACATCAGAAAATATAATAAAAATATCACTGGAAAAAAATCACATCTACACCTACTACTTATATATATTATAAGATATACTTCAGATATGTGAAAATAAATATTACTCAAAATCAAGAGACTATAACACCCTATGCTTTAAGATATTAACAACAAATGAATCATGTTTTGTGAACATTACTATTGCCAAGGAAATTTTTGGTGTGGAGAAGAATGCACAGAATACATAAGACACAAGTTCTATTCTTGAGAAGATGAATGTTTCATTTGAAAATAGGAATATTTATGAAAAATAACATGCACACCAGATCCCATAGAAGAACCTCAGAAGCACAGACAGTTGAGAAATCTCAGGTATTGTCAAAGCTTCAAATACATTTATAGGAGTAAATTACTGTTTCCAGCCCTGACTCCTTAGAAAGTTCCATTCCATGTTTTTCCCTACTCCCTAGATTTCCATCTGACATTCTTAAAATGACCCAAAAGAAGTATTATCTTCTACCAACAAACTTGGGCCTGCTCCTGTGTTTCTTATCTGTGTAATGTCATTGTAGTTTCCCAGTTTCCACAGGTAGAAACTTCAAAGCTGTCTTCGAATGTTTGTCTATCTTCACATCTCCATCATGGAGTTTAATTATCACAAAGCCCTCCTTGTTCTTGCTCCTCCTGCATCTTCAAAGGCCAATGCTACATTTTATTTTCTTCTATTAATGCTTCTTTATTGGTTCAGGATACCACTGACTTTTCTTTTTGGCATAGGGATAACATTTTAATTTGTTTCCTTAATTTCAATTTCCTCCCTGCCAATTTCATTGTACTCTGCCATCAGAATTAACCCCGTTATACAGAATTGATCATTTGTGCCTCAACTTAGAAAATTGTTCTTACTGGCTTTTAAAGTTATACCACCACAAACTGAGGAAGTATGATTTCATAGTTTTTCTTCTACTCTTCAGGTACATGATACTATAAATAGAGAAGCTCCTAGGCTTCATTAATCTATTCCTTAATTCAACCATTTAATAAATATCAACTGAGCAGCTACTGCATTCTCAGTATAAAAGACAGATACTAGGGTTAGAGCATTAAACAATATGAAGTCCCTTACACATGGGGCTTACATTCTAACAGAGAGAGACATTATAAATTTCAACATAATTATATATCAGCACATAAATACATATGTGAGTGCATGTGTGTGTACATCTGTAGATATACCTTGAATGTAACAGATGTTACAGAGATACATGACCGCGTGGTAATGACAGTTGAGACAAGAACTCAAGGCAGCGAGTGAGTCACATGGTGTGATAGGGAGGAACATTCTAGATGCAAGAAAGAGTAAGTATGGAAGCCCCAAGTTCATGGATCAGTTTCTCTGTCCTGTCTAGCTGGCTAAGACCATGGAGAGAGTTTGTGATTCCATATTTCTCATTTCCATTTTATATTTTTTAATAATTTCCTTCTCAGCTGAAATTCCTCATGTATTTATGTGCCTTGGTCATGTTCGCTGTATCTTTCAGTTTATGTTGGGTCAAATTTGGGTCTGCTGCTTTGTAGCAATAGTTCCCTCTCTTGGCCATGGGTCACATTTTATCTTGCTTCCTCACATGTCTCGTTTTTTATTGTACGCTTTACTTTTTGTATAAAGCTTAGTAGATGATAAAATAAATGATCTTACCACCAGAAAACAGCACACCGCTTCAAACACATTGAGTTAATCTACTTCATAGTTGATTCCGGTTTGAGTGTTATTCAAGTTTTCAATAGATTCAGCTCACTGTTACCTTTATTGATTATGAAGGTGGATGGGGTCAGTCTCTGAGTACTCTGATATCTTGAAATATCCCTCTGCTTTCTAGCCTGGCTGTTGTTTTCTGGAGAACAGGTTAGTTTCTTTTGTTCTGTGATCCCTTTCTCCCTTTCCACATCTTGGAAAATTTGTCTTGGTTCTGATGCTCTGCCCTGAGACTTCAGAGGGATGATACAGGAACTTGGAAGAATCTCTTAGCTCTTGTATCTCAAGCCCAGTCTTTGGTTGCTGTTGCCTGGCCCTTAGTGATCCTGTGGTGCACAAAGAGGTTCTTCTCACCTCTCCTACCAGGCAGGTCTTCAGCAGTCCTTTGCCTTCGCTTGGGCGAGGCCTTGTCCCCCTCTGGATGGCTCTCAGTAATGCTTTCCTGCTTCTTCCTTGGGCAAACTACCCCCATACACTTGGTGAAGGTAAACAGCTGGTAGATGGAAGAGATTTGGTCTATTGTGGGAGTTTCTAGCATGTTCATCTGTCATGCTGGTCCATATACAGTTTGTTGAAATTTGGTGGATTCTTCCTCTTCCCATTTCTCCTTCAGGGATAGAAGCAGCTTTGACTCTTTGCTTTCCTCCAGAAGGATTTTCATTTCTTTACATTTAATTCTCTTTTTATTCTTTGCATCCTCAGTACTTTGAAACTCTGGCTTTGTAGCTTTTCTGATTTATTGTTGTTGGGATAATGGGGATAGTCTTTCATGTCTCTCTAATGCTAGTTTGAAGTCAAAGTGTTGCAACCAAATCTCTAAGATAAAACTGTTGAGAAAGGGCTTAGGTGAATTTATATTTATGGCAATAGAAACCTGCATAAATTATTAATTTTTTCTTCAATAAAACTTCAAAAAAATTTCCCTAGTATGTGTCAGGGACTGTTCTAGGCATTGGAAATATAAGAAGAACAAGATTTGATCACTGCCTTCATGAAACTTACATAGTTTAGAGACAATAGGCAAGAGGAAAATAAATGTGTTCAAACATTTAGTTTTAGATAATGGAAAATACTTTGAAGAAATAAATCAGGGAAAGTGGATATAATAGACCCAGTTTAAGCACTATCTTGGATCTGCTTACCTTGCTGCTCCTTTTTTTTTTTTTTTTTTGTATTGGGAATTGAATCCAGGATTGCTTTAACACTGAGCTGTATCCCCAGCTCTTTGTATGTTTTCATTTTGATACAGAGTCTCACTCAGTTGCTTAAAGCCTCACTAAGCTGCTAAGGCTGGCCTCAAACTTACCACCCTACTACCTCAGGTTCTGGAACCAGTAGGATTATGCATGTGCTACTGTGCCTGGCAGCATTTCACTCTTGAATCACACTTTATTTTCTAGAGAACCCAAGATTAGGTAGCGGGTTATGTTGCATGGACTTTTTAAGACAAATATTTTAGGAGAGATGCCCTTGAGCTAAAGATGGAATAAGGGAGTAGAATGTAGACATCTTGGAGAAAGATATCACAAAGAGAAGCAGTAGCAGGTGCAGAAACCTTGAGGTGGGAGCAAGCGTGGCATTTTTGAGGATTGAAGGGTAGGATAATGTAGCTGGCATGAAGTGAGAAAGAAGGAAAGTGATAGGAGATGAGATGAGATAGGGAGTCTTATCCCCAATCATTCAGGACATTGCATTTCATTTTAAATGTTGGCCAGTGGAGAATAGTTATATCAGCTGAGCTACAATAATTAAAAAGACTTTTGCTATAAGAAAAAGATGAGCTACAATAATTAAAAAGAGCTACAATAATTAAAAAGGCTTTTGCTATAAGAAAAAGATACTTTGCTATAAGAAAAAGATACTTCCACATGGAGGAAGTGGTATCCTTGTACAGGACTGGTAGGCATGTAAAAAGGTGCAGCTATTGTGGAAAACAGTTTTGCCCTTCCTCAAGAAGTTAAAATATATGACTCAGCCATTCTACTCTAAGGTATATACCCAAATAATTTAAAACAGGTATTAAAATGGCACTTTTTACTTAGGTGTTTAGAGCAGCAGTATTCATAATTGCTGAAAAACAGAAACAACTCGAAAGCTCATGAGCTAGTGAATGGATAATCAAAATGTGGTGTATGCTACTATGGACTCTTATTCAGCCACACAAAGTAATGGATCACTGACCCATGGTGCAACATGGATGAATCTTGAAAATATACTGAGTGAAAGAAACCGGACATAAAGGTAACATGATATATGATTCTATTTATATGAGATCTCCAGAGAAAGCAAATCCAGAGACACAGACAGTAGATTAGTGGTTTCTAGGGGCTTGGGGCAGGAGGTTTGGGGAATGACTGCTAATGGATATAGAGTTTATTTCTAGGGTGAAGAAAATGTTTTGCAATGGATAGTGTATAAGACACGAATGTATGAAATATCCCTGAATTGCATATTTTAAAAATGGTTGAGTTTATGTTACATCAATTTCACCATGATTAAAACTGGCCTTTCTGTGAATAGAATGCAGAGATTAGAGTCAAATATGGAACCCAGTTAGGAGACTATTGCACTAACTCAGGCAAGAGATGACAGTGGCTGGGCTGAGAAGTGATGGAGATCTCATTTTGGGTGAGGGGAATGAAATGATGTGGGAGGGGGAGGCAGTCTGAGGAGCAAGATGCATGCCAATGAAATGGGCCATTTCTAAATGGAAGCTACCAAGCATTGTACATCCAGCCAGCAGCTGCCTTTTGTGTGGACCTGTCACGTTTCACTGGAGGGAGGGCCACAGCTGAGTCAGAACCTTGGCTGACCTAAAAACTGAGAACTTGGTTTCTTCTCTATTAACAGATGCTTATTTTGTTAATGGTGATTTTTCATCAGTGTTCCTGTTAGTGGAAGAAGAAACACAGGGTACATAATAGCTCTATTGCTTCTCTTGTCCCTTACAGATACAGTGGGAACAGTGGCTCATTGATACTTCATGTGCACTTGAAGATGCTATGTGAATAGGATAAAACATTTCTTATTGTTTTGGAATAACAAGTTGTTTTGGAGCCACATGTTTATTTTGCTGTTTCATTGTGGTGACTCATGTTCTAGGACAGTACTGGATAAATCTCTAACCTGCTACTATCACTTCAGAATTTTTTTTTCTGACCTTGAACTGGCCTAAGACAGGTTGTATCAACCCTTTTGAACTTCTGTAATGCAAAGTATGGTTAAAATCTCAAGGAAGATGGGAATTTTTCTTCAGTTCTTTGATTTTTATTAGCAAAGAATAAAAGATACATAAAGCCTGTCCTTTTCAAAGAGTCAAATCATTTTCTATAAAAGAAACAATACTGGAAAATTTGAAGTCAGTAGCTTTCCATTTTTATCCACTAATTTTGGATTACATCAGATCAATTTCCTCTCTTACTTCAATAAGGACTGTGAGGCTTTTAGGCAAGCCTAGATACACCTGAGCAAGTCCAGAGTAGTGATTGGGACAACACTACCCTACATTTTCTGGAAGGTAGCCAGCTCAGTCTCTGAAGAGTGTTCTTGTAATAGGGATGTGAGTGGAATGAATAATGATCTGGAAGGGAGCTAAGGAAAGAATTCCTATGGCAAAGCATCAACCTGAATGTGCTCACTTTTTCCTGAGACTAATGTTAGTAACTTTGTTCAGTGTTCTGTTTGTTTTTATAACCCATATAATATTATTCCCACAAAGGGGAAAGAGTTAGGATCAGAGACTATGCAAATAATATGAGTGTAAGTGATTTCTAAGCTGTCAGAAGTTAAGGATCACTTCTAGGCTCCAATGCATTAAAGCCTTTTTCCATTTCTCAACTTTCTGAAGATCAATCAGTACCTCTGTACAATGGAAACTATCCCATAAAAATGAAACTGGGATAGAAAGCTACTTGTAAAAATGTATTTTATTGGAAAATAACATGCTCAGGCTTGGTAAGTTAGCAGTTTAAATTTTTCGTGCTGGAATATAAAAATATGTCAAGGGACATTTTAAAATAGATCATGGTGCAGGCTGCTTCCAATGACTGTCATGGATAAGCTGGGAGCAGCATGTCACAGGTAATATGGGCTTTCTTCCTATGATGTTTTAGCTGTAACTATATAGGTTTAAGGTGGTAGTCATTTACAAACCCATGGGCGGTAATGGAATTCTTTAAAGTTAGTTTCTCTTCTCCCTCAGTCAAGCCTGCTGTCTCCTTTACAGCTCACTCCATCTTAATGATCAACACCTGGAAAGATGGCAGATTGCGGTACCTATGAGTACCTGTACCAGTTGCTTCCTAGGCAGAGTTCTGGTTACAAGTGTCCTCTTCTGTAGCTACTTCTTTGACTTTTTCTAAGATGCTTGTATAAAACTAAGGAAGTATAGTAAAATGGGATGGTAAAAGGTTAAATTGAGAACAATATGTCCTCTAACTATTGCAGTAATTTTAAAATTGTGTTCATTGCCAGTATGTTAAAATTAGGATTATACACATATTCAAAAACTTCAGATTCCCCACTTCCTTTTAAGAATAGGTAAATTGTGATTCTAGGGTTGTATCCACACATGATCACAACCAGCTGTTGCTAAGCAGAGGCTGCCCTCTTCAGAGGGTCAAGTCTTGACAAGGACAAAAAGTAACTCCCCCTTCATTTTTTTCTTACCCTTACAGTATTGGGGGTCTGCTTTGCCTGCCTGGATTCTATACAAATTTGAGATGAGAACCGTAAATTAATAATTGAAATTGCTTTGGAAAGCAGAGATGACTAATCAGTATTCAGTTTTTGTTTTCTAAACCACATGCCCTAAATATGCAGAACCAAGTGTGTATAGGTGTTCTCTCTTCACCTCCCACTTGGTTCTGTTTTGTTCTGTTTGCTGTTTGCTACCATTGAACAACAGTTGATTTGACTCACTCTAGAGAGGAAATGTGCAAAGAGAATTGTGTGCAAGTAATTGCCTATGGGTGTCTGTTTCAGGATGTCTTCTAGATGGGTTGTGACCCATCTAAAGTGGAAGCTTGAGGCAGAAGAAAATAATTATCCTGCTCGTCCAAATTGCTACAGCCTTTCCAGAGGGCAATTTATTAAGGAGTTTATAATAACACTTAAAAGCTTGTATATACTTTGACCCAGTAATTTTATTCCTGGAAACACATGTTGAAGAAATAAGCAGAGATGGGCTCAAATATTTATTGTTATGGGATGTATAATTGTAAAAAATAACATGTAGGAACAATGTACATATTCAGCAGTAACATAAATTATGGCATATTCTTATGAATTCCAGCTATGTAGTCACTGAAAATAGTGTTCAAAAGAATATTCACTGATGATTTAATGTCCATGATATATTATAGAATTGGCAAAGGCAGAGATGCTAATTGTAATACACATTTGTTAGCTGATATACAGAAAAGAAAACCTTAATGTTTTCACACACAGTAATTATGGAGAACAATAGTTTTTAAAATCTACTTTTCTATAATTTAACATTTCTGCAACAAAGAAATGAATTTTAAATTTAGGAAAAATAATTGCTTACTTTAAATACTTTTTCTCCTATCCCCAATTCATTTTCCTTCCAAATACTATCTCCTTTCCACCCTTCAACAGCTGGAGTCAGAAGAACAAATTAAAAAGTCAGAACAGCCACCAAGTTATTAATATTAGAGAATCTTTCAAGAGCTAGGTAGCTTGAGTTCAAATTCTAGTTCAGATACTGAGTATAAGAGCTTGGGCAAGGACTTAGCCCCTCTGTGCCTCATTTTCCCTGTCTGTAAGATGAGTATATAATAATACCTATAGGATTGTTGTAAGAATTACATACATTAACATTTTAAAGTACTTCAAATAGTGCCTAGTACATTTTAGGTGCTAAGTGTTTTTGAAATAGATCAAGTATATTATGATACATATTAAGCTAGCATTGGAGTAACAACATTTTAAAATTGATGTTGTAAAGTTTGGAGATGTTACTTTGTTTCTTTTGAATTTTTGAAATGACTTAGGCAATATTTTGTCCGCTGTGCTTTATGGGTAGGCCAGAGTTATCAGAAGTGCTGTTTACCACTTTATGAAGGTCTATCAAACTATCCTAGAATATTTCCTTTTGGAGCTTCTGAAGTACAGGAGAGGGTGCATGAGTATTGCTGGCATTTGTTAAGGTGTCATAGAGCAGCTTTGACTGTGAGTGATGCAATTTAATACATCATTAAGAGATGCCATAAACACAGATCAAACTGCCTGGATGCATTCTCAGAGGAATCTCAGAGGAATATGGAAACTTAACAGTTTATCATTCAAGTGGCAGTGTTCTGGGGCCAAAAAAAAATGTTAAGAGATTTTTCTAACCATGCACTCAATACAAATGAAGCTAAATTATATGCCTTAGTCTATGGAAAGCAGGAAAGGGGATAGTTTTATTTTAGTGGGAAATGAGCATTTTCTTACTCAAATATTTATGCATCTGAGGTTTCCTGCCCTCAAGTAACTTAGAGCAATCATCCTTAGTGCCATGTAACTGGGATGTGCTTGATATATTATAAGCGCTCAATGAATAATTATTTTTAAGTAGGAGCAATAGGGTAGCTAGACTTGATATTTTAGGTAATTTGCATTTTTAAAATTTCAGGCTTATAAGTTGCAATTGTAGTCTACTTGGAATTGTTTGATCTCCCAGCTTATAACCATTTGATCAAGATTCCCTGCATCTCCTTCCAAAGTCTAGGTGAAACTTGAACTTTAGGCAAGTATATCAAATATATTTATGTCAAAACTAAGGCCTAGTATTGACATTTAAAAAATAGCTGTTTTTTAAACTTGCCACTTGTGTGGTATTTGCAAGCACTGATCCCTCTGCTTAGAACACTTATCTTGAGGCATTTGCATGACTTTATCTCTCACTTCTTTTCAGTTCTGTTTCAGTATAAACTTAATGGAACATTTACATCCAAGTTAAGTAAAAGAAAAGCCACCTTCTCTCTGTGTATGTGCGTGTGTGCATGCACACACACACACACACACACACACGTAAATACATATATTTTTAACCTGGTTTCATTTTTGTCTATGCACTTCTAATTTTCTGAAATAATAAACATTTACTTATTTGCTTATTTATTTTTGATCTTTCCCCATAATAATGAAAGCTTCATGAGGACAAGGAATTTATATACTTTGTCTCCAGCACTCAGTCCAGTGCCTGGGTGCAGAGTGGATGCTTAGTAAATATTTGATGGAGAAGTGAATGACCATTTATTGGAAATCTAATATGATTTTATTTGTTCTAATACATAGGAGGCATTATCTCACATTATCTTCAAAATAGCCTCAGATGTTGAGAACTGATATTTCAGTTTTTCAGAGAGGAAACAGACTCAGAAAAGAGAAGCAGTTATCAAAGTTTACACGGAAACTGTGGTTCCATTCGTTGTTCAAATGACTGCAAAGTCTGCCTCAGTTTTCATGACAGTCTCCATTTTGGCTAGAATCTCTGATCTCTTTATGCCTGGGGTCCTATTTTGCCCCACCAGTTATACTTCTAAAGGGCTGCCATCCTGTTCCAGAGCCCTGTCAAGGGATGGGATTCCATTATTTGAGCAGTTTCCGCATGTTGACCACTTGCCTACAATTTTTAACCTTATCTGCCCCAAGAGGATCCTGTTCTGATTCCTACCACTTCAGGTAAGACTCCAGGTCAAGACAGCAGCTCAGATACCTTGTCTGAGGAACTTCATTGAGTGCCCCTGTGAGCCAAGGTCTGGATTTAGAAATGGACCATAAGGAGTTCTTAGTTTACCACTTAGAGGGAAAGTCTGTGCCTGAATAAATACCAGTCCTATTCATTTACTCTCTATAGCATGTAGACATGCCACCTTCTTAATACCTCTGTTTTAGTCAGCTTCTTCACTGCTGTGACCAGAAGACTTGACAAGAACAATTAGAGGAGGAAATGTTTATTTGGGAGCTCAAAGTTTCAGAGGTCTCAGTCAATAGAGGACAGACTTCATTCCTTAGGGCTGGAAGTATGGCAGAATATCATAGAGGAAGAGTGCAGTGGAAGAAAGCAGCTCAGGACATTTCACCAGGAAGTGGGGGGTGGTCCCCTCACTAGAGACAAAATATAAACCCCAAGTGCCTGCCTCCATGGACCCACCCTCCTCCAGCTATACCTCACCTGCCTAGACTCACCCCTCAGTTAATCTCTATCAGGGAACCAACACACTGATTGGGTAAGGTACTTATAACCCAATCATTTCACCTTTAAACCTTCTTACATTGTCTCACCCATGAGCTTTTAGGGAAAACCCAATATCTAAGCCATGGCACCTCTGAAAACTGAAATCATTCACCTACACTGTGCTGGTAAGTGAATTTCTCCTTTTAAAAAACTTTCCTTCTAGAAACCTTTTGACACTGTTTAAGGTCTAATTCCTATAATAAACTCTATATTCCCTTGCAGTCATATTCCAGAATTCCTGATTGAAGGAATTGGAGGAGGCTGGGAGGACTAGAGATCTTATTGTATGCCTGGTGGAGTGGAATAGCTATGAGATTTCCCAGTGCCATCCTTTGCCTGCCCTTCTGCCATGGTCTCCTCAGTGCCACTCAACTAATTGCTCTGGTTGATTTTGCATACTGCAGTGGAACACCCTGTTCTCTTAGGCTCAGCACTCCTGAACATATCAGCATCAGTGTCTCTCTGTGAGATGTGGTTCTCTATTCAAGGGTGTCGGTGGAGGAGGAGGAGAAAAGAAGGGAAGCCATGACAGCCCCCCCCCACCCCACCACCTAGTTTCTAAATTCACATACAGTGGTGATAAATTCTCCTGGAAAGAAATGATATGAATTTCATAACAACAGAGTGTTTTAAGGCAGATAAAATTGCTTTACGTGGAATGATCTGTGAGAACATCCTTCTTCAAAGAATCAAACTTTGCTTTGTTTAAATGTTCCTTTGTCCATAAAATCTTTTCAGATCCTTCCAGCTGCAAAATTCCTGCGTTTATTTAAACTCACATGATGCTTAATTGTTCTCCAATGATACAAATCATATACATATACACTAAGATATTATAACATGGCAGTTAAAAATAGGGGTTAAAGGTTGGAGTTTATATGCCACATTTTTTTTTTACTAGTTTTGTAAGCTTGAAAACAGGTATTTTCTCTTAGTTTCAGTTTTCTTATTCCTAAAATGGGGATAATAATAGTATTTACTTGCCTGTCATATTAAGAATCAACATCAAATGTCAGCTGTTATTATTCTTAATATGCAATTGGATAAATTTCATCCCTCCTTTGTGTGTGAATTCTCTATGAAAAGACCTACGGGTTTATCACATCTGTGGCTTTGATGTACATTGTAGATTCCCAAATCATGTTCACTAAGCAAATAAATATATGAAGATAATTAGTTGATCAGATAAAAATGATTTGTCAGGGGAAGAAAAACAGAACCATATGCTTAGATATACTTGCTTCCTGTAGACATGGATTTAGGATTGAAAACACTTTAGAAGATTTTCAATCCATATACCTTTAAATATTTAAGATCCCAAATTGACCCCTTGCCGTGTTTACTGCCTCTTGCCCTCAGACCTTATTTCTTACCTGCTCCAAGCTAACTCCTGCTGGCACCAGTTCCATAAAAGAAGATAGATGTGCTTATTCTTAAATAAATGATGACAGTGTAGCTAGCTGGTTTTTTCCACCAAGGATTCTTACCCTGTCTTATTGGAGCAGTGAAACAGATGCCTTCCATGCTGTTTTCTTGAAATGGGAAGAGACATCTCAAAAGCAAATGTTTTACATTTATGCTGGGTGCTACAAACACATTTTAATGTACAGTTATGGGGACACTGGGTTACAAAGCTGACATCTGAAGAAATGACCTGGAGTGGGGAAGTTTGACAGTCTCTGCCTTTTCTCATTACCTCATGGATAATGGATAATTTCACAGTGATGACAGCTGCAGAAATACTTCTCTTGTCAAATATAGATATGAATATGCGTATATGTGTATGTATTTTAATACAGCTTTTCTTTTAAGTTTTAAGTAAGATAGCTCTCTCCAATGGAATCTTAAAATATCTGCAAGAGTAGAGGACTGCAAGGAAAAAAAATTCAGGTTTATTTCATATTCAGTTTAGAACTAATCTGCATAAAGAAACATCTGGAGCTAAAGAAGTTGTTGCAGATGTGAGCTCTATGTCTAATGGTCAAAGGAAATTTGTGCTTTCTTCTTCCTTCCATCTTCCCTGTTTGTCTCTCCCTTGTCTTTCCTCCCCCTCTTCCTCCCTCCTATTTTCTCCTTCTTCATCCCATTTTCTTCTCTCCCCCTCTCTTCTTCCTCTTCTGACTCCACTTTTCTCCCACTGCTTGTCCTGCTAGTCCTTGTTATTCTTCAATTTTTTGATTGGTTCTTAGTGAAAAGAAACCATGGAGCACACTGATTCCTTTTGGTGAATAAGCAGAGTGTCTTAGAAGTTTTAAATTACTATTAGTTTATCTGATTCTGATTTTCGGCCTCTTGCTGAGTACTTTTGGTAATTCTACCTAAAGCACTTCAAACTGTATTTGCCTTTTTGATCCTAGTGTGTCCCATTATGATGACAAAATGATGTCTGATTCCAAGAGGGTAACAGTACATTGGATTTCGATACTGTATTCTTCACTTGTGGTTTATAGCTTTATGATTCATAAATAAAACGCAGCACTCATAGTTAAAACCAAGGAAACAGATACACAGCACATCATACACAGGCTTCCCATCTCCTAAGGAGAAAAGGCTTTTATTAACAGAATGTCCTTTTCGTATTGTTATTTTCTTTGTGTGATGACAGAGATTATATTTTACCATACTGACTCATGAATAGACTTACCATATTGATTTTTTTTTTTTATGGAGATGGAACCAGATATTTTACCACTGAGCCACATCCCCCACCCTTTTAATTTTTTATTTTGAGATAGTCTTGCCAAGTTGCTAACGGCTTCACTAAGTTGCCAAGGCTGGCCTTGAACTGGTGATCCTCCTGCTTCAGCTCCCTGAGTAGCTGGGATTACAGGTGTGCTCCACTGTGTCTAGCCACCTTTGATGACATGGAATCATAGTGTGATAAAGGAAGAAGGGGAGTCTGGAGATCATATACCAAGGTCAGCATTTTACAATGAGGTTACTCAGGCTTGGAAGCCATGTCTTGGTAAATTGATTACCAGTAGAAGCAGGAGAAAAGTCCAGGTTAGCTCTTACTAGTGAGTGCAGTCATGCTGTTTATTTCCAGTGAAGGCTGTCAGAGCACCAAGAAGTTACGGGTTAGTAAGTTATGATGACCACAGATGACAAAATGATGAATACAGTGTGGGCTCCACTGTCACACTGATTTAGGTTCAAATTTCAGCCACTGATTTCTAGCTGGTTACCTTGGGTGAGATATTTAATTCTCCTCATGCTTCTTTTCTCCTAAACATAAGAAAACAGATAAAGAGATATAAAAGCCCCTTTCTGAGTAAAGGAACCCAGGAATTGACTTTTGGATGTTAAGTATGCAATAAATTCTGTTTGCAGTTTTCATTGTTGTTATCATTATTAGTCTTAGTGTTGGCTTCCTGTTGTTAGTGTGAGGCTTTTCTAGTAAGAGGTTTATGGTTGTGTTACAGGGGTCGAGCTGGAACACCAGCCGATCCCAGGAAGGGATGTTTTGTGCCATGATTGGCCCAAAGGAAAGACATGCTTTGTTGGTGCTAAGCTACATATTTATATACTGAAAAGTTGGCAGAAATAATTTCCAGAAAATAGATGAAAAATACTTTTCTCACATATCAATAGCATTTACGTTGTTTGGTTTATTAAAGTTATCCAAGGTTGTGGTGCGAAGAATGCTGGAAAAAACCTGCTGCAGCCCTATGGAACCATAAACTTTCCTAAATGATGGCTTCATTTTTATTAAGCCAGAATGCTTTGTTTGCTTCCCTCTGTTCTTCGTCTTTCTGTCTGTCCTTTTTTCATTTGAAGATCCATAGTTTACCCTAGGAAGAATCTGGGACAAAAGGCTTCTACTATAAAAATCCTCTTTTATTGAACAACTACTGTATGTCAGGAAGTATGTTCAGCTCTTTGCATAACTGATCAGTCTTGGGATAGGCATTATTAGATAATAACCAACTATGCTTTAGAAATGTTACACAGTAAAAAGAGATTTGGTTCTCCTTGATTCCACCAAGCTACAACTACCTCTGACTTGAGAAGAAATGGGAGAGAAAAAAAGCCAAAGAAGATGGATAGATGATTGCCTGCACTAGGGCTGAATGGAATTTTGTGAAGAGAGCCCTTTTGTACCCACGGCTTGCTGTGAAAGTATCTGAGATGGCAGTTCATCTTAAGTTTTGCTTTCTGATGAGACAGTATGTTATTAAAGTGATTAGAGAGGGCCACTTATGGAAGGCAGCAGCTTGTGGCATTCTGCCTATGAACTTGAAAGATGTGTTTTCTGAAGGACTGTTCAGACCCAGGAGCTGGCTAAGGAGGCTTCCCATGAGAACAAAGGGGAGGACGTTTTGGAGTATAAATCGCCGAGACGTATTCCCTTTTAAGCCATCACCAGCATGGAAGTTAAAATCTTGAGCATGCACTGCCAATTCTCCAGAGTGATAACTCTGAGCAGGAAGGAGATAAGTAAGAAAGGAGGGTAAAAGAAACTTTCAAGCTCACCAGAATTATTGCACCACTCAGATCACCAGTGAGTGTTATATCTCAAAAAGAAGAGATGTCTGATATAGTCCCATACTTGTTCAAACATTGGAGTGTGGTTAAAATGCTAAATTTTTATTGTTTCTAAGGTAGCATAGTTTCTATTCTTTTTTTTCTTTTCTTTTTTAAAAATAATTGGAGAGAGTTTATAAGTCACCTTAGGTTTAAATTTTCACATGGAATCTAGACCCTAATTCAAAAACAAACAAACAGAAAACGAACACACTTTCCAGTACATTATATTGATTGAAGGTTTTTAGATGATGTTTGATGTTTGGGAAAGAATGAATAGCTCCTTTTTTTTTTTTTTTTTTTTTTTTTTTTGGTACTGGGGATTGAACTCAGGGGCACTTGACCACTGAACCACATCCCCAACCCTATTTGGTGTTTTATGTAGAGACAGGGTTTCACTGTTGTTGCTGAGGCTGCCTTCAAATTCACAATTCTCCTCGCCTCAGCCTCCCAAAATGCTGGGATGACAGGCGTGCACCACTGTGCCTGGCTTGCATAGCTCCCTTTTGAGACCCATTGGGAAGACCATTTATCAGTCCTTGTTTTGATTTCCATCTATCCAGAGAGTGTTCATGTGCTGGCTGCATCTCTACTGTGTTGGATACAAGTGGGAAGCCAAGGAAAGCTGACTGTGACCATGACACAGATGAGACTATGTGCTATAAACACAAATCAATATATTAAATATGGTAGAAATGCTAAATACAGAGAATGATGCAGTACAATGGAAATCCAATTAAGAGTGTAGGACTAAACTTACTAAGGTATCTTAGTAAATCCTAGGATTTGAGGCGAGAGATGCAGTTTATGAAAGAGACAAACCGGGAATGAATATGTACTGAACAGCCCAGCAGCTTTTAGTAGAGGAACTTGATAAGAATATAAATAAAGTAAGCTACTTTAATACACCTCTTTTTGAATTATGCATACTTTGTCAACAAAAGAAGTAATAGCATAAAAATTAAGGCAGTTAATGAAGAGAGATTTTGACAGCTTTAAAAAGAATATACTTTCCTCTACCTATTCATAAACTATTTGCAAAAATTGAACATTTCCTTGGCCATGAAGAAATTCTATATATAAAAATATTTTCCAGGCTACTTTTCCTGATCATACCACAACAAATATTTGAAATTGAATGAAATAATTACCAGATATTAAGCATGGAGCTATTCCCCAAACATTAAGTACATAATGACTAAGAATGCATTTTTAGATAACTGTTGAAGCAAACTTGGAATTCAAAGAAAATTGAACTGTAAAGACAGCAGTGCAAATTGGAAACATGTCACAGCAAGTAAGAGTGACCTCAATGCCTTTAACATTAAGAGAAAAGATAAAACCTTAAGGAACTCAACTTATTACCAATTTTTAAAAATTAGAAGAGAAAAATAGAGCATGAGCAGAATATTTATAAACGTACAAATGAAAGTAGTGGGGAAAATAAAATATGAGGAAGAATAAATAAATCACTGAGTTCTGAACAGGCAGACAAATGCATTCAGGAATCTATGGGGAAAGACGAGAAATCAAGTTATAAAAGCGTTGAATGGAAAGCATAAACATGTAGTGTAGCTGAAAAAACCTCAAGAGCTGGCTCCAAGAAGGGTTTTAGTAGCAGTTTTGAAACAAGAGAAAATGATACTTTTGGAATTAAAAATTGCCAAGTTATTCCAAGAAAAATAGAGAACTGATTAGATGATTGTACATAATAGGAAGTGCTAGATTCAACATTGAACAAGGCACCAATCCTGACATATTTCAAAGATATATTTTGTCTAGTTTTTAGAAATAGGTCATTCTGACTTTATCTAATCTAACACAGGTCATGGTGTAAGATAGAAATGATCCTATTTCACTTAGGAAGATAGCATCATATAAATAGCAAAACTTGATGCCAGGTGTGGTAGCCCAAGCCTGTAATCTCAGGAACTGGAGAGGCTGAGGCAGGAGGATCTATTGCAGTTCAAGGCCAGCATGGGCAACTTAGGGAGTACCTAAGCCACTTAGTGAGACCTTGTCTCAAAATATAAAAATAAAAAAAAAAACTGGGAATATAGCTCAGTGGTAAATCACCCTGGGTTCAATCCCTAGTATCAAAAATAAAACATAACAAAACAAACAAACAAACAAAAAACCCCAGCAAAACTTGATAAATAAACTATAGTCTAAAGAAGGGAACACATGCCTTGCTCATAAACACAAAGTCAGATTTTCTGAGTAGAATATCAATATATAGAATCCTGTAATTGATTAAAAGTTTGAAATATCAGAGCCGACTAGTGTAAATACAATAAAATAACTGTTACCAATTTTAGAACAGTTATCATGATAATCCTATTAAATGCACAATTATGTCAAAAGCCACTAAAATATTTGATGATATCCAGTAGCCATTTTATTAAAATTAGGTTAAAAAAATTAGAAGAAAACCAAATGTAATGAAAATGTTTCCCAAAAAGCAATGACAATTATTATACTGTTAGAATTCAAACACAACCTTAAAATAATTAAAGTCAGGACTAAACAGCAAGATTAATTATGATTTTATTTAATACTAATTTAGGAGCCCCCAAATTGAAGAAAAGTAAAATCTCTTAGAAATCTTCAAAAAATAAGAGAAGATGTTATCTCTTCACTAAGATTTGATTTATATAACACCATTTCTTCTGCTAACATTTGATTACATGTATACAAAAATCAACAAATAAAATTACTAGAATAAGTAAATGAATTTGGTAAGGCAGCAATAAGTACATTTTCTCTACGCCAGTAGATAGCATTTGAAATGGACTTTGGATATTCTATTTATAATAATAATAAAAGTCAGAACACATTAAGAATTTTTTAACAGGAGAAACACAGCATTTATGTGAAAAAAACTATAAAATCCAATGTAAGGATATAAAATTCAAGCTAAATAGCTAAATGTATGAAAATTTTAGTTCTCTCAAAAATGAATACGTAAGTTAAATAATTTAAAATCACAACAAAGTTTAGGGAAATACCCAAATAAAGGAACATATTCACACATCTATTTTTTTATATATGTGCATAATATGTAGGCACATATATATATGCATATAAAAATATGTCTAAAATATGTACATGTAAACAGTTACATGTATACATGCAAGAAAGAGCATAAAAGTCACATAAATATGCACATATATGTATGTATATATGTATAGATATATGTATATACACATAAAGGGTACATATTTACAAATAATTCATTTACATATGGATATTTATGTATCTATGTGTGTATATATGCAATATGTATACATTATGAAAAGACATAAAAAATTAGTGAGTAGACTTTGCCTTCTGAGACATTCAGACACACTGTAGAGTCAATCACATCACTGATCGCTGTGATATTGGCACAGGAGTGGAAAGTAGATATACAGATCAAAAGATATTCCCAAAATAGATCTTGGTTTTAAATGGGAATATAATATATGACAAATACAATATGTTAATTCACTGAAAAAGCATGAATTATTCAATAAATGTGCTGACTAGAAGTATTATGCATGTAGAAGAAAATATTAGATTGTGATATTATGTGCAAAAATATATTCCAGATGGATTAAGCTTTTCTGAATCAGGTGGGAGAAAGTTGCAGACCTAGTGTCCTTTTACCCCTAAATACTTCAATATGTATTTCCTAGAAGCAATTATAGTGTAATTGAAATCAGGGAATTACAACTAATAGGATATTGCTATTTTTCTGCACTATTATGTAATTCAAATTCTACCATTTGTCTTTTTATGCAGAAAGGAAAAAATAGTTTCTTCCTCTGGTCCAGAATCCTTTCTAGAATATCATGTTACCTTTGGTTGTCATGTCTCTTTAGTCTAGAATGATTGCTTAGTTCTTCTTTGACTTTTATCACCTTGGCATTTTTGAGGACTTGACACCAGTTCTTTTGTAGACTATCCTTTGGTTTGGTTGGTTTGCTGTAACACAAGACATTCTTAACCATGCTCTTAAAGGATCTGTTACTTGCTGTAATTGAGTTACCTCTACAACTAATGGAAGGCTGCTTTGGGGGTAAAGTGAGATGAACACCTGGTTCAGGGGCTTTCCTTTAAGCCCCCTCCTGGTAATAATCACATCTTCTGAGTCCAATAAAAACCAGTTATTTCCTTATTACTTGGATTCCTTTCCCTATGCTCTTCTTAGAGTCAAAACTAGAAAAACTTGGGGCTGTTTGTTGGCAATAAAGGTAACTATATTTGAGGCAAAACCCTTGTGGAACCCTTCCTCAACTATGTAATCAGCCAGCTAACCAGGCCCTGACGACAAATTCCCCTTAAGGGGGACAGATTTGCTTTGTCATTCTTAGTTCTGTTGGCTTTTCTTGAATTGGCAGGTATTAGTTATCTCTGTTGTAAATACTACTGTGTTTTGGTTAGCTGGCAACTATGTTTTTTTTTTTTTTTTTTTTAATGGTATCTGGGATTGAACCCAAAGTCACTCAACCACTGAGCCACGTCCCCAACCCTTTTTTTGTATTTTATTTAGAGACTTTCATTTTACATAAATTCTTCTGGGCTTCTGTCCCTTTTCCAACACCTCAAAGACACCCTGGGCCAGATTTTCAACTGGTCTAAATCAGCCTTTACTTTAATAGGTGTAATTTAATTTCCTGCCCATTTCTTTGTACAAATGCCAATGTTGTAACATTTATCAAAAGGCTTGTAAACTTGCTGCCTGGTTGCTGTGGACTGACTGAAAGAAATGAACACTGCCCCAGGAAACCAGACCCTCAGGATTTGCCTTGCTTTGAATTAGTGTGGTTAAGAGATTAGGGCTTGGTGTGATACTCTCAGGTTATACCTTGGTTCTACTGTTTTACCACTCCTCTGACTTTGAGCAATTTAATAAATATGTATGTGTCTAAACTTTCCCACCTGTTCAAAAGCAAAACTATGTTACATATTTCTTAAATACAAAGTTTAATGAGAGGAAGAAATTAAATAATTTTTCATGATTCATGGCTTCTAGCATAGTTATGATAACATTTAGTAAATGCTGCCTATTTTTATACTCAGTTTTGTCATTTCAGTATATCATGAATGAATGTTTTGGGTATGAGATATGAATATGCCTGTGTAGTAATCAGCTACACTAACCCAAATTGAGTGTCTTAAAATAAAAAAAAATCATTTTGCTATGCTCATGACCCATAATGAAGAATGTAGGCATTTTTATGGCACCACCATTGTTACTCCATCTTGTATGGTTGGGGTCAGGATGGTCTTGGAGAGTCCAGGAAGGCTCCGCTTATCTGAGATCTCACTTGGCTGATTGGCTTGGTGGGGGCAGCCAGAAGGCTGCTTGACTTGGTGTCTCCACTTTTCTATGTAGTTCTGGGCCTTCTGCTTATGCTGTCACCAATAGGCCAGTCAGAATACTTCCACAGCAGCTCAGCATTCCAAGAGTAAGTTTTCTGAGACCAGGGCAGAGCCCCAAACCTTCTTATAACACTTCCAGAAAATTACTATGTCCTAGGTGCTGCATTCGTTTGGTTTCACAGAACCAAGTCACACTTAATGTGGGTAAATTCAAAGTCAGTAGGGCTGAGACATCTATTCTACCCACAGGGAAGCCACAAGGGAAAAAATAATTGTACACAGCTAATCTCTACCATTGAGAGTCTGGCCTAGTGAAATAAGAAGTCGGTTTTCCTGGGCATTCATGTCATACTTAAAAAAGTCCCTTATTTTCCATTTGTAAAATTCAGACTCCCACCCAGTGGAATGCAGCATTGATTTTCTGAAAATTTTTTTTTGGAGGGGGGTTCAATCCATAGCATTAGATTTTAATTGTGCAGTATACAGAAATGACTACTCTAGTTTTGGACAGTCTGTTATTTATATTCATCCTGGGTTTATGAAGCATCAACACTACATTTAGATATTTACAATGTGTAAGAAATTGGTCCCTGCCCTGAGAAATTTATTTCAGAGCAATTCAAACTGGTTAAATCAGTGTCAGGCTCTCAACTTTGAACAGACAGCTGTGGAGAGGAGATAAGCTTTTGAAGACGCAGCAGAAATGGTGTTCATAGAGGGAATCAAAGTGGGGGAAGATGATAGGTAACCAAGACAGGGACTGTTTATACAAACTTGTGATGTGAATGGTAGGGGAGGACAAAACCCAGCAGTTCAGGAGGAAGTACAGACAGAGGTGGGACCCCAGCTCAGCCTTATCCTCTACATTTTCAAAAATCTCAAGGAATTTATATATCAACTGGATTTATTATTTGACAGACAAACCTCTTGAAGTTTTGACTTCCTGTTTATCAAGCTTTCTATCACATATTTGTTTTGCACTGATAACACTGAGAAGTTTTCTTTGAGTATGGTAAATTTCTCTCAGTCTCTGTCGGCATGTTGTTAATAGAAAGACTGATAGCCCTTAGCGATGCTACAACTCAAGGTCACAGTTGGCCATAGGCTGCAATAGTAACTCAAAGTCTGTTGTAGTTTGAGGGTTCCTATAGGCATCCATGACTTTAAAAGAATTTACAACTAAACTCACCCTGTACCTGATAATAATAAATTACTCATCACATGAAAATTACTCTGCATTACAGGGTTACACATGACATAGACCATAGTGTCTCTAGATACAGGTGCTCATTAAGTAGGAACATACAGAGAACAGTTTGAGGGAAAAGTCAAGCCTGGTGGAAAAGCCTTTTGCTACCATAAACTGACCACTTACTCTACAGGAGCCACTTTCTGCAATCCCCTTGCCAGTCTCTGCAGTAAACAGCCATTTTTGGTTTCCCAGAATCCCTTGCCCTCCTGCTCCCACCAATATCCTCCCACCATCTTCTTTTGGTCAGTTCTCTCTCTTACCTTGTGAGTAGCTTTTGGCAAGTGTGTAAACTGAGATTCACTGTTCCAGTACTCCTTTTCTGTAATGGTCTTTGGATGTATCAATGTAGCTAGGCTATAATCCTGTTATTTGGTTTAACAATTATCTAGGTGTTGTGATAATAATTTGTAGAAGAGTTAATGATCTTAGTCAATTGATTTTAAGAAGATTATCTTTGGTGACCTGAGTAGACTTTATTCAGTCAATTGAAAGCCTTAAGAGCAGAGCTGAGGCTGCTTAGAATAGGGAAATCCTGCCTGTGGGCAGCAGCTCCAGTCTGTAGTAAGAGCTCCAGCTTGCCCTTCCCAATAGGCTGTGGAGTTGGGATTTGCTTAGCCAGTTATCAATGGTGTGAGCCAGTTGCTTGCAATACATCTCTTACCATGTACCTCCTGTTGGTTCTACTTCTGAGTTTGAATTTTGACTGATAAACCTCTCTATCCCTCACTGTTCACTAGTGAAACTAAAGGGATGCCTTCCTGGCCCTTAGTTTCCTCCTTAGCAGATCTTTCTTTCATTGCTATAGTCCAGCCACAAATGGACATGAAGTTAAGCTCAGCCAGTTGACAACTTTGATAGCTTTTCTTCAAGTTTATAAGAAATAAAATAAAATAAAACCATTCTGACATAATGTGTCTCCACACGATCCTCCAATAGTTCCTTCTTCCATTGTTTTTGTTCTGTTTCCAACTCTAGCTTTCATGTTCTTTTAATACATTTTTCTATTGGTTGGACACAGGAAAAAATGATTGCCAACCCCTTTTTTCATTACTTGCAACAACGAAATATCTTTCAGTCCCAAAACACTCTGGCAGACTCAAACAAAACTTAGATCTCATTCAAAACCTGAGCTCCTACAGAACATCCAGAGAATCCCTGAAATAATCAGGCTGACTTTACTTATTTTTTTTGCATTAAGACACAGGGTGGGAGTCTTTTAAAATATCAGTATTTTTTGGCTGGAAGCATATATTATACTATTGTCCTTCTTAACCATTTTAGATCAATTTAGCCTATCTGTTGAACCAGGCATATATATGGGAATCCAAATGAATGAGGAGGGCAAAATGAAAATTGAAACCAATGCTTGTAGAATTCCAGGTAAATATGAAACCAGTGCTTGTAGAATTCCAGGTAAATATGGGCTCAGGGAAAAAAGGTGACATAAAATCCACAGAGAGAGAGAGAGAGAGAACTTTGAGCAAAAGGCTAGCAATCTGGCTCAGTGGGATTAGAAGAATGGATTCAGAAATGCAGATCTTGAAGACCCTGGCAGCAGAAGGAATTACTCCTCCAGTAATTGTGGAGGAGTGGCTAAGGAGGCCTACCTAGTTCAGATGTCTTGTGGCAGCTCAATAGTGTTACCATATCCTTGCTGGATTCCATTGGTGGCTTTGCTCCTTCCTAGTTGTGCTACCTTGAATATGTTACTTGATTTTTCAGAATCTTAGTTTCTTCAACAATTAAAAAAATGTGTTAAACTCAGGTCTGCTGAAATAAATTCCAGTTGAATGTTCTATTAGTTTTACAACAGATTCAATTATAAACAGTCCCTATATCTTATAGTTCATCCCATTATAGTATATATGTGAATGCTTTTTACTATATGAGCACAGTCTTGCAGCCCTAACCATGTTATACTTTTAGAGCACTTTTATCCCCCTGGAAAAAGTTGTGAAGAATTGGTCCCAAGCTTTACTTCAAGAATGTGGTAGAACTCATTAATAATGCCAGCTGAACCTAATGTTTTCTTATGTGAAGGGTTTGTTTATTAATTCCATCTTTATAGTTATAGATATATTCAAACAATCTGCTTTTACTTTTTTTTTGGCATAGCTTTATTGAGGTAAAATCGAAGTATAATAAAATGCACATATTAAAAGTATGTAACTTGATCAATTTTGACTTGTTTTGACACATATGTAACAAATAAATCAATATAAAAAGCATTTCCATTTTTTTAATTGGTAATCATGCAGATTGTGTTTCCTGATTTATTACATTAGAAATCAATCACTCATTAAATGGCACACTTATAAATATCTCATAGGGCATTTAGATTGCTTCCAGTTTAGTAATTGTGAATTGTGCTGCTATAAACATTAAAGTGGCTGCGTTACTGTTTTTAATTCTTTAAGGTATAGGCTGAGGAGTAGAATAGCTGGGTCAAATAGTGTGGTTCCATTCCAAGGTTTTAAAGGAATCTCCATACTGCATTCCAGATAGGTTGCACCAATTTGCAGTCCCACCAGCAATGTTTGAGGGTGCCTTTTCCCCCACATCCTTGCCAGCACTTATTGTTGCTTATATTCTTGATAACTGCCATTCCTACTGGAGTGAGATGAAATCTTAGAGTAGTTTTGATTTGCATTTCTCTATTGCTAGAGATGTTAAACATTTCTTCACATATTTGTTTATTGATAGTATATCTTCTTCTGAGAAGTTTCTATTCAACTCCTTAGCCATTTATTGATTGGGGTTTTTTTTGTTGTTGTTAAGTTTTTTGAATTCTTTATATATCCTGGAGATTAGTGCTCTATCTGATGTGCGTGTGGCAAAAATTTGCTCTCAGAATGTAGGCTCGCTGTTCACCTCATTGATTGTTTCCTTTGCTGAGAAGAAGCTATTTAGTTTGATGGATAAAGAAACTATGGTATATATATATACAACAGAATATTACTCAGCAATAAAAGAGAATAAAATTATGGCATTTGTAGGTAAATGGATGGGACTGGAGAACATCATGCTAAGTGAAGTATGCCAATCCCCAAAATCCAAAGGCCACATGTTCTCTCTGATTAGTGGGTGCTGATATATAATGGGGGTAGGGGTGGGGAGAGTGGAAGAAATGGAGGAATTTTGGATAGGCA